>SJYA01000315.1:222186-264687 GCA_006410615.1 Neotragus moschatus | reverse complement strand
TTTTTTTTTTTTCTCTACCTCTAGGCAGAATTAGCAAATGGCTTGAACACCAGCCATTCTTTTTATTGGAAGCATCTGGGTTTCATTAGAGTAAGAAAAATCACTGATTACGAGGGGAGAGGCCCCAGACCGACGTTTCAAAGGATCACTGGGATGTTTATCACTCCTGTCACCTCCTTCCCATGTCCAGCAGGTTTGGGGTGGCTACTTCTGTTTCAAACCAAGTTGAAGAGGCATTGGTTTTGAAATTTGAAAATTCCTAGTGTAAGGCATTCCACATCAGTTCCATCTTCAAAGATTAAAAAAATGAGCAGTTTCTTGGATGACTTCTGTATCTTTTGTGACTGTCCTTGTTCGTGAAGAAACCAAAGTATCAGTGGGGTCTACTGATCATTTTTTCTTTAATGTTATTCATCTTTATTTCTTTTATTTATTTGTTTTAATTGTAGGATAATTTATTTACAGTAGTGGGGTGGTTTTTGCCACGCATCAACATGAATCAGCCATGGGTGCACCTGCGTCTCCCCTTCCTGAACCCCCTCCCCACCCCATCCCTCTGGGCTGTCCCAGAGCACTGACTTTGAGTACCCTGTTTCATGCATCTCACTTGCACAGGTTGTCTATTTTACGTATGGTAATATACATGTCTCAGTGCTGTTCTCTCAAATTATCCCACCCTTGCCTTCTCCCACGTAGTCCTAAAGTCTGTTCTTTACATTTCTCTTTTGCTGCCTTGCATATAGAATCATTACCATCTTTCTAAATTCCATATACATATATGTTAATATACTGTATTGATGTTTCTCTTTCTGACCTACTTCACTCTGTATAATGGGTCCAGTTCCATCCACCTCACTGGAACTGACTCAGATACATTCTTTTTTTATAGCTGACTAATACTCCATTGTGTATATGTACCACAACTTCCTTATTCATTCGTCTGCCGATGGATGTCTAGGTTGCTTCCGTGTCTTAGCTGTTGTAAACAGTGCTGCAGTGAACATTGGGGTATGTGTGGCTCTTTCAATTCTGGTTTCCTCAGTGTGTATGCCCAGCAGTGGGATTGCTGGGTTGTATGGCAGCTCTATTTCCAGTTTTTTTTAAGGAATCTCTACACTCTTCCCCATAGTGGCTGTGAAAAGTGAAGTGAAAGTGAAAGGCGCTCAGTCATGTCCAACTCTGTGACCCCATGGACTGCACAGTGCATGGAATTCTCCAGGCCAGAATACTGGAGGGGCATTCCTTCTCCAGGGGATCTTCCCAACCCAGGGATCAAACCCAAGTCTCCCACGNTAAGGAATCTCTACACTCTTCCCCATAGTGGCTGTGAAAAGTGAAGTGAAAGTGAAAGGCGCTCAGTCATGTCCAACTCTGTGACCCCATGGACTGCACAGTGCATGGAATTCTCCAGGCCAGAATACTGGAGGGGCATTCCTTCTCCAGGGGATCTTCCCAACCCAGAGATCAAACCCAAGTCTCCCACGTTGCAGGCAGATTCTTTACAAGCTGAGCCACAAGGGAAGCCCAAGAATACTGGAGTGGGTAGCCTATCCCTTCTCCAGTGGATCTTCCTGACCCAGGAATCGTCCTGGGATCTCCTGCATTGCAGGCAGATTCTTTACCAACTGAGCTGTCAGGGAAGCCCATACCAGCTTGCATTCCCACCAACAGTGTAAGAGGGTTCCCTTTTTTCCACACCCTCTCCATTATTTATTGTTTGTAGATTTTCTGATGGCAGTCATTCCGACTGGCATGAGATGATGCCTCATTGTGGTTTAGATTTGCATTTCTCTAATAATGAGTAATGTTGAGCATCTTTTCATGTGTTTATTAACCATCTGTATGTCTTGCTTGGAGAAATGTCTGTTTAGTTCTTTGGCCCACTTTTTTATTGGGTTGATTCATTTTTCTGGTATTGAGCTGCATCACTCTCACCATTTTTATTCAACATAGTTTTGGAACTTCTAACCATAGCAGTCAGAGAAGAAAAAGAACCAGATTGGAAAAGAAGAAGTTAAACTGTCACTGTTTGCGGATGACATACTATACATAGAAGACCCTAAAGATGCTACTAGAAAACAGCTAGAACTCAATGAATTTAGTAAAGTTGCAGGTTACAAAATTAATACATAGAAATCTGTTGCACTTCTATATACTAACAATGAAAGAGCAGAAAGAGAAATTCAAGAAGCAATTCCATTTACCATTACATCAAAAAGAATAAAATATCTAGAAATAAGCCTACCTAAGGAGACAAAGGATGAGATGGTTGGATGGCATCACCAACTCAATGGACATGGGTTTGAGTAGAGTCCGGCAGTTGATGATAGGGAGGGAGGGAGTTGATGATAGGGACAGGGAGGCCTGCTGTACTGCGGTTCATGGGGTCGCAAAGAGTCAGATACAACTCGGTGACTGAACTGATGATGATGAAGGAGACAAAAGACCTGTACTCCAAAAACTAGAAGATGCTGATGAAATAAATCAAAAAAGACATAAACATATGGAAAGTTATACCATGTTCATGGATTGGGAGAATCAGTATTGTCAAAATGACTATGCTACCCAAGGGAATCAACAGAGTCAATGCAAACCCCATCAAATTACCAATGCTATTTTTCACAGAAATAGAACAAAAGAGTCTCAGATTTTGTATGGAGACACAAAAGACCCCAAATATTCAAAGCAATCTTGAGAAAGAATAACAGCTAGAGGAATCAGGCATCCTGACTTCAGACTATAATACAAAGCTACAGTCATCAAAACAGTATGGTACTGGCATAAAAATAGAAGTAAAGATGAATGGAACAGCATTCCAAAAAAAACAGAAATAAGCCTATGTACCTGTAGTTAATTAATCTGTAACAAAGGAGGCAAAACTACACAATGTCGGAGAGAGTCATTTCCACAAACGGTGCTAGGAAAACTGAACAGCCACATGTTAAAAAAAAAAAAAAAAATGAAATTACATTATTCCTTAACTCCATACACAAAAATAAGTCAAAATGGATTAAAGACCTAAATGTTGGACTGGACATTTTAAATCTATTAGAGGAAAACATAGGCAGAATACTCTATGACATAAATCACAGCAATATCTTTTTCAGTCCATCCCCCAGCATAATGGAAGTAAAAGAAAAAATAAGTGGGACCTACTTAAACTTGAAAGCTTTTGCATAACAAAGGAAACAATAAAGAAAATGAAAAGACAGCCCACAGATTGGGAGAAAATATTTGCAAATGATGTGACTGATGAGGGATAGTCTCCAAAATTTATAAACAGCTTATAACACTTAATAGCATCAAAGCAAACAACCCACTCAAAAAATGGGCCAAAGACTTGAATAGACATTTCTCTAAAGAGTATATACAGTTGGCCAATAGGTACATGAAAAGATGTTCAACATTGTTAGTTATTAGAGAAATGCAAATCAAAACAATGAGATATCACCTCACACTGGTCAAAATGGCTATCATCAAAAAATTCACAAATGCTGGAGAGCATGTGGAGAGAAGGGAACCCTCCTGCATTGTTGGTAGGGATGTAAATTGGTACACCCACTATGGAGAACAGTATGGAGGTTCCTTAAAAGACTAAAAACAGCTACTATATGACCCTGCAATCCTATTCCTGAGCATATATCGAGAGAAAAACATGGCCCAAAAAGATACACGCACCCTAGTGTTCTCTGCAGCACTGTTTACAATAGCCAGGACACGGAAACAACCTAAATATCCCTCGAGAGAAGAATGGATAACGAAGATGTGGTACATATATGCAGTGGAATATTACTCAGTTAAACAGAATGAAATAAGGCCGCTTACAACAACATGGATGGACCTAGAGAGTGTTGTGCTGAGTAAAGTAAATCAGACAGAAAAGAAGAAACATCGTATGACATGCATTATCTCTGGCATCTAAGAAGTAACGATACAAATGATCTTACTTACCAAACAGACTCACAGGTGAGAAATGAACTCATGGTTGCAGGAGGGGGAAGTGATCGTTTAGGACTTTGGGAAGGTCATGTGCACTCTGCTATATTTAAAATGGATAACCAACAAAAGCGTATTGTATAGCACATGGAACTCTGCTCAAGGTTATGTGCCAGCCTGGATGGGAAAGGGGTTTGGGGAAGAATGTACTTAATCGCTCAGTCATGTCCAACTCTTTGCAACCCCATGGACTGAAGCCTGCCAGGCTTCTCTGTCCGTGGGGATTTTCCAGGCCAGAATATTGGAGTAGGTTGCCATGCCTTCCTCCAGGGGATCTTCCCAACCCAGGGATCAAACCCAGGTCTCCCGCATTGGAGGCAGCTTCTTTACCATCAGAGCCAGCAGGAAAGCCCAAGCATACTGGAGTGGGTAGATCCCTTCTCCAGGAGATCTTCCTGACCCAGGAATTAAACTGGTGTCTCCTGCATTACAGGTGGATTCTTTAGCAGCTGAGCTATGGATCCATGTATATGTATGGCTAAGTCTCTTCACTGTTCACCTAAAACTATCACATTGTTAGTCGGCAATACCCAATACAAAGTGTTTCTGGTGTTAAAAAAATAATAATAATGAAATTTAAAAAGGTAAAGGGGAAAAAAACTGGCAAATTTGTGCACACACATACAAAAAAAATCATCATAATCCCTCTGCTGAAATTTAAGAAGCACTTTAGCTTTATCAGATTCATACTCATTATTGCTTTGGTATGTTAATTTTCTGAATAGATGGCTAGTGCTGGGATTTCTCCAGGCAAGAGCACTGGAGTGGGTTGCCATTTCCTTCTCCAGGGGATCTTCCCAACCCAGGGATTGAACCTAGGTCTCCTGCACTGCAGGCAGATGCTTTACCAACTGAGCCACTAGGGAAGCCCCTCTCCATTGTATACCAGTTTTTATCAGCTTGTTGATTTCACAGAGTGACGTTTTCTAACTTTGAACTCTGTCTTTAAAAAGATAACATCTCCCTTACAGTCACCATTAAGGATCTTCAGAGTCCAAATCTAAAGGCATCTTTTAAGGCATGAGTTTATTTCATATAATTTCCAAGTGATAAATTCATTGCATGCCTTAATAACATTTCACTGATCACACTTTATTGGAAGAAAAGGCCTTTGAATAAAATGAAAAGGGATAGGGAAAGAAACAATAGCAGTCAGTCTAGATAAGGAATTTCATTTGCAGGTATATCATTCTGTTAGTTATCTGATTTACAGGTGAAATAACTAAGGAACCAGAATGATAAATATACAATTAGGACTACATTGAGATAGAATTTTATTTTTTTCTATTTCTGTACAAAACCGAAACAGTCAATCCCATTAAAGATCAAGTTGTCCTTATTGCCTGAATTGTGTGGTTATGGCACTTGCCTTCTTACTGAATTCCCTTGACCAGATGGGAAGTTGAGGTTAGTTGATGTGCTCAATAATGACCATATCACAGTATTTAAGTGAAGCCAGAGACAGAATCCACTGGCCAGTCTATATACTATCTGGCACTTGCTACTTTCCATGTGTTTCTCTTTGAAACATGAGACATTTTATGTTTGTATCTGGGGGTCTAAATGTCTGTTTTGTTACAGAAGGATCATGTTCCAGCACTTTTGGGAATGGCAACAGCTCATATGATCTTGAAACAAACTCCCCGGGCCCGAAATCAGCTGAAGCGGATTGCGAAAATGAACTGGAATCCTATTGACGCTGAGGACTTTGAGAGGAGTTGGCTGCTGCTTGCTGATATTTATATTCAGTCAGCAAAATACGACATGGCTGAGGANTACCTTGGGTTGGCATTTTTCTTGAAGACCAATTGATAAAACAGGACAAAAATGTTTTTCCCCGTTAATTGCTTTCAAACACTGTCCTGTTAAACACCCAATTAAAAGGTAGAAGCGTGGTCCTCTGTTTGCTTCTAATGACCGTGCGAGAGAGGCTGGGGGTGGGTGGAGAGAAGGGATGAGAGCGGGAGAAAAGGCACAATGGGAGAGCCCAGCATTCTCTTCTATGGCTGTGGAATAAAAAGGTCAATGGAGAAGGTCTGTCTCTTATACACATCTCCCTGTGGTCTGTAGCCCTCCAGGCTCCTCTGTCCATGGGGATCTCCAGGCAAAAATACTGGAGTGGGTTACCATGCCCTCCTCCAGGGGATCTTCCCATCCCAGGGATCGAACCCAGGTCTCCTGCATTGTAGGTGGATTCTTTATTGTCTGAGCCACCAGGGAACCCCAAGAATACCAGAGTGGGTAGCTTGTCCCTTCTCCAGGGGATCTTCCCGACCCAGGAATTGAACTGGAGTCTCCTGCATTGCGGGCAAATTTTTTACCAGCTGAGCTACCAGGGAAGCCCACGGGGCAGGAGATTGAGGAGGAAAGAATGATTGTTAGCCTTGGTTATATAAACATTCTGTAATAGGCTTTAGAGAGCATTGGTCCATTTCTAGGGATTTCTCTGTGTTTTTGGAAAATTAAATTGTTTATTTCTACCGCAGTCAGGATATAAACATTAATAATAAAAAAGCTATTTGCCCTTGAAAATAAAATAAAGATGTATGCAGTTTCAAGTTTCAGCTGTGGTTTGTCCTACTTACCAGAAGTGTTTTGGAATGTCAAGCATTTGCCTGTGATTATCCATCTCATCGCAGAACTAATGAAAATTGCAGAAGAACATTAATTGCGGACGTCTGTCCCTCCTATTAAATACTCCTGATGAATTTACTGCAGCTGCATGTTGTTTTCACATTATTAGAATACACTCTGCATAATATATTTTATGAGGGGAAGTCTTTTCAGCATTTAATTTGATTTGTTTAATAAAATGTCCTTATCATGAGGTATAAAATTAAAAATGTTGAAGTCCTTAGAATTTAAGGCTCTTTACTAACAGTGCATTTTGGTGTTTAATAGCCCCCAAAAGGATGTCTTTTTATGACCTTTTTAGAGTTAAGAATATTCCTATTTACTGAGAAATAATTGTGCTCAACTTAGAAACTTAAGGGTATTTATCTTTATGGATTCTTATCAGTTTACTTCAAAATCTTAATCACAGTAAATCTATGTTTTATTCTCTTTGAACCAGTTAGAATTCAAAATGGATCATTTGTTTCTTAAAGAGAAGTCATGATCACCTAATACTATTAAGTTACTCTTTTAGGGACTTGAAAAACCCAAAGTATTAAGACATTTATCAACTTATGGTTTGTACATGTGATTTAAGTTACACTGGCCTTAAGAAAACACAATACTTATTAATAGACTTTAAAAAATATAAAGTACCAAATAACTGACCTCTGTAAATAAGATTTCATGGGAATTAAGGTTTCGATACAGATAGAATTTCAATTTGCCAGAACTCAGACAGCAGTACATTGCATGGTTGAACATGATGGCTGGTTTGGAGGTTAAACATGATGGTTATTTAGGCATGTTCATATGGGAAGCATGAGATTCAGGAACTGGAGCTTAGAAACTTTGAATTATATACTTTAAAAATGGAGAGCATCCAGATCTGGGGCAGGAAGTGTACAAGATGCAACTAGACCATCCTGTCATACCAGATGGCAAGGAAGCTATCAGAGATGATTGGAGTCATATCAGGGACTCCAGAGCCAACTTGAGGACACTCCCACTAGTCGAAGTTGAGACACTTCAAGCATCAGTAATGACTGCATTGAATAACACACCAAATATGTTTAAATCCATGAGTTTACAAAGATGTAAAAAAGAAAAAAAAATACCTTATTGGTCACCACTGAAATATGCTAATAAACTCTTATTTCTAAAGCTGACAAAGGGAAAGAAATATCTCTCCTGCCTTTTCTGTGTGAATAATACTGCTGGGAAATGAAATGATGGAAAAGGAGATGTTTCTCATTATAGATGTTGTCCAGCTAATGAAGAAATGAGGAAAGAATGATAGAATGTCACTATTTTCCAACCATTGTGAATTAATGAATGGGTACAACATCACAAGACATTATGTGCCTCCTGAATGAAGAACACACTGTCTGACAGTCAGACTGGGAGTGAGACAAGTGAAACACTCACTCTGGGTCCAAACTTTAAAGGGACACTAGTGTGTAATTATCTTAGGTGTTCCTGCTATAACAAAGTATCAGAGACTGGGTGACTTATAAACAACCGAAGTTTATTCTCACAGTTTTGTTAATAGATGCTGGAGTCTGCAATCAGGGTGCCAGCATGATTAGGTTCTGGTGATGGCCCACTTCCCTGTTGCAGACTGCTGAGTTCTCATTGTGTCCTCACAGGGCAGAAAAAAGAGTAGGAGAGCTCTCTGGGCTCCCTTTTATAAGGGCACTAATTCCATTCAGGAGGGCTCCACCCAAATGACCCTCCCCAAAGCCTCACTTCCTAATACCATCACATTGGATGTTAGGATCTCAGCATATAAATAAAGTACGTCACTTAGTACATCACAGTAATCAAGATGAATGATATTTAATGCAATATTTTTTAATTAAAAAAAAAGTGTCAAAATGTGAAGCAGGATCTTACAGTTTGTGCTGAGCTATATTGAAGCCTTAAGTAAAAGGGTAAATGTGTGTGTACCCTGATCCCATGTTTATATTTTTTAATGGTTTTCATGAAAATATTAGTGGTCTTGAATTAAAGGAAAATAAAATTACAGTAAATAGAAAAATAACATATAACAAAAATAACAAACAACATATGAGTTTTAATATACCTACTTTTCTGTGTTTCAAATTTTTTTAATTAACATTCTGGGGAAAAAATAGCAATTATAAGATACCTAAAAACATATATACAGCCTTGTGCATTTTTGTTTTTTCCTGAGGAGCAGTGTGGCTTGGCAGAGCAGTGACCTATGAAGTCAGTAGCTTCATCTCTTTTCCTCAAATCAAAATCAGATCCAAACCTCTAGATCTAACACAATTTCCAGGAAATATCAATGACATAGGAATGTATTATATAACCATCACAAGGATGCACTCAACTAAATCTGGCCTGTGAGAAAGTCTAGGATAAACATTCATATTTTTCCTACATTTAATTGCAAGGAGAAAGAGAGAGAGGAAACCTCTAGATCAAAAGAAAACTTAGGGACATTTCAAATCAGTCACAGTGTGTGGGCCTTATTTAGATCCTCATCCCGACAAGCAAACAAAAAATTATGTTAAGGCTATTTGAAATTTGAATAGTGACTATATATTTGGTAATGTCAAGGAGTTGTTATATTTTAGTATGATAATTTGTGGTTATGATTAAAGAAAGTCCTTATTTTAAAGAGATATACTAAAATATTTATGAATGCAGTGATATAGTATCTGAGGATTTTGTACCTGACAATACAGAGGGACAAATATGGGGTAGAAGTGAGACAGTATTAGGCATTAATTGTTAAAGAAACGGATTCATGGGGTCCACTATACTGTTATTTCTGTATCTGTTAAAATTATGTGTAATAAAAAGTGTTAAGTATATGTATAAAACATGTCCTTCCCTCTCACCTAAAAATCCTGATTCTGTAGGTTTGGGATAGGGGCTTGGCATCAGAATCTTTTTAAGTCCCATAGATGATGTGATTACATAGCCAGGATTGAAAATGACTGTTTTATGGGCCATTTAAATAAATGAATACGATCGACCTCTATAGTCATAAGCACTCCATAAAATCTTAGTGATATCAAGCTTAATCTATTGATACATCTTGTATTTCTTTTTAGTCATGCTGCAAAGCTTATGAATATATGGGCTACATTATGGAGAAAGAGCAAGCATATATGGACGCTGCCTTAAACTATGAGATGGCATGGAAACATGGCAACCAGACAAACCCAGCAGTAGGTGAGTGTAGCATCTGAACAGTAGGTTTTCACCAGAAACATGGGTTTTATGTGTAAACCTTCATTTAAATGAATTTGATTTTCTTGTTAAGGACAAAATATACATTAACAGCCAACATCCCTTGTCATTCCTGAGAAATAAATTTTACATTCCTAATAGATTACTAGCTACTAATTTATTAGGTATAGTTTGCTGAGATTCAAACTCGACCTCAGTTGCCTTAGAGGACATCTAGTCTAGTTGTGCCCCTTTTTCTCCCTTCATCTTCTCATTGAAAAATGTAATACTGTGGGAGAAAGTGTTCACTGTGAAAGAAGTGAGAAAAACATTGCATTAAATCAAGTTCTGCTGGTTGCTTTACTGCAGAACTTCTCAAAGACTCTAAGCCCTCATATGCATTGTGGTGGATATCACGCGGAGAACATTTCCCACGATAAGTTGACTACGGAACTTTTTTTCCCCCTGAGCGTCTGGAGACATCATCCTGTCCCAGTCGTAGACTGTTGGTTTGAGGAAGGCTAGTCGCCAGCGTCCCTAACAGATGGGTGGCACCTGGAATATTCTTAGTGGCCACTGACGGCCACGTTGTGAGGGAGCTCACCCCCAGGCTTCTCTTTGTGTTGAGCTGAAATCAGCTTCACTGCCACTGCCCTGTCTGTTCTCTGGGCAACCTGCAGAGTTCTTCCCCGCTTATACATAATGGCCCTCTAACTGCAAACTCCATCATGTCTCTCCTCAGTTTCTCTCCAGACTGTTCTCAGGCGCTTCTTCATTCTTCCCAAGACTTGCTTTCAAGTCTTTCGCCCTCCTTGCTGTCTCCTGGAAACTCTCAAATAGTATTTCCCAAACTTGCTTTGGAATACTGGGTGAGATACTGATAGTTACTTCTTTAAAAAAGAGAGTTGACCGTGAAGAGATTAGATTTCATGGCCAAATAAGTTTGGAAAAGGCCATATTTGTCCATGTACATCCTGATCTGTTTTACTAGAAATGAAAAAATTGTTAAGTGTGATTTAAGAATGAATTGTATGTATAATGAAGCTTTTTTTTAATGAGGCATTGAGTAGTTGATAATTCAACTCAAGATGACATCTGTCTTTTTAGCTTCGGTGTCACGGTAATGACTCAGATTTAATCTACATTCAGATAGGTCATCTTTAGCTGCTGTCAGTTCAGGACTTCTCCAACTTTTTCTCAGGTCTGTTACTTTACTAGACTTGTTCAGAGCACAGAAACTAATTTGTAGATAGTATTTTTCCTTCTCGGGTTTTGTTCATGTCACAAATAAAGTCAGCTTGTAATATGTAAATTCCTTAAAATCTTTAAAATATATGCAGTTCCTATGCTTTAGTCCCCAGAAGGAATGCAATTAGAAATTTAGTTACTTAAATATTCTGTTCCTTCAAAGACCAGCAAATAGATACCAGTTCGCTCGTTCTTTCATTGTGTTCTCTTTGAACTTTACAGGTGATTTTATCAGTTCCTCTGACCTCTCTTTAAAGACATTTCTCTGTAAAGACATTTCTCTGAGGCTCTCAATTAATTCTTACAGTTTCTTTTTTTTTTTAAGATTATCATTGCATCCAATACTCCCAGCCTTTCTGGCCAAGTTCATGATGCATTTTTTTCATTTGTCAGGAAATCCTAAAAGTCATAGTTGTATTCTTTTCATAGAATGCAAGCTTGAGCACTGTCACTGTGAAAGACACCAGGAGCTGAGACCCACTGTGAGGAGAACACAGTCGTGTTCCTCTCTTCACAGTCGTTCCCAGGTTATGTGACAGGTGCTGGGCTGTTCACACTGTTTGTGTGTTTGTTTTCTTGCTTTCACGAGCTCAGGCTCTCTCCCCCCATTTTTTTTTCTCCCCGATTACACAAAGAGTTGAATTCTTAGAAGCCTGACAGGTGTAATGAGACTGCGGTACACATGTTCTTTGCCATGTGCAGCTCTTCATTTCCTCTCTAAAGTTTTTTTTTTTGAAGGAAATGATCTATCAAGTTTGTTTCAATATGACAACTTTGTGCTTCTAATTTAGTGTTTACACAGTTAAAAAAAAAAATTAGTATTTGTGTGGTACTCTGAAATTTTTTTTAAAGCATTTCACAAGTGTTTCATTTGATCTTTAAATTTACATTAAGAGATAGCAGGGTTATCTTCCCCATTTTTGGATGCAGAAATTTGAAAGTGACAGCTAACGGTGACTTGCCTAAGGTCTCAAAGCTAGTCAGGAAGCCGGAAACCAAAAGTTATGTCCAGGTTTTTTTGGCTCTAGTTTCCATATTTGGCATGACATCTTTAAGTTGTTTTCCTTTTCAAATGTCACAAACTATTTTTTATTCTGTTTTATAATTCCTTTCTAATGATACCAAGTTTACCTCTCATACTGTTTTCATCTTGGACATTTCTAATTTTGTGTGTGTTTGTGTGTGTGAATTGAATACTATGAATTTTAGATAATTTCTATTCCTTCTTGCTACCATGATTGCATTAAGCCAATAATTCTTTTAAAACATTGTTTTGAAATTCTAAAAATTTTCTTCAAGGGTCATTTGATTAAAGTCCAAGAGCAGCATTCAGATTTCCTTTTCATATTTTTAAGTGGTAAAGCAAAATATATTAATTACATATTCTTTTACATTGTGTTATATCTTATTTATTGAATCTACTTTTTCATCTCCTTAGTTTGCTTACTACCAAAGAAACTAAGGAGATGAAATTAGCATTCTTATAGAACAACAGTTATTTAAGAATGTATTAAAACTTTAAAACTTTAAAATGTCAGTATTTGGACTTTCCTGGTGGTCCAGCTGGTTAAGAATCTGCCTGGCAGTGCAGGGGACATTGGTTCAATCCCTGTCTGGGGACATTCCACATGCTCTGGGGCCATGCGCCACAACCTCTGAGCCCACGGAGCCCGCGCACCTAGAACCTGTGCTCCACAACAAGAGAAGCCACCGCAGGGAGACGCCCACACCGCAATTAAAGAGGGGCTCCTGCTCGTCACACCTAGAGAAAGCCCACTCCCTGCAGTTACTAGAGAAAGCACGTGCACAGTAAGACCCACTACAGCCAAAAATAAATAACTAAAAGTTTTAAATAAACACTCCTTGCAGTGTGCCATTTCGCCGTCACGTGTGGCTGGCGTGCCGTCGAATGACTAACCCCCTGCCTCTGAGTCACCCAACTGCTGCGCTGCCCTCTGCTCCCCGGCACTCCAGCTCCATCTGGCTGCTGTGTCTCCCTCTACCACTGGCCTCTCCACGTGCAGTTCTCTTTGCCGAACAGAATTCTTTCTTCCCAGCTACTTGGCCTACAGTATGCCTCTTCCTCCAGGTTTCACACATTGCCTGACACCCACCCCAGATTTCTTATTACAGTGCTCTTGGCCTGTGCCTTTATTTCATAGCATTTATCTCAGTTTTGAAATCATTCACATACTTCCATAATTACTTAAATAACGTACGTTCTTTCCTAACAGAATGTAAACCTCAGGAACCAGTTTGCCTGATGTGTTAAGTACATCAGTACTGTGTAAAGGAATAGCTGTGTTATCAGCTATTACTGCTCTATGATCAGCTTTTACTGTAATCTGAAACAAATGGGACCTTTCTGTAAGTTGCAAAACCCTATTTGTGGGATGGCCAGGCATCTTCCAGCCTGACGGTGGTCNTACATCAGTACTGTGTAAAGGAATAGCTGTGTTATCAGCTATTACTGCTCTATGATCAGCTTTTACTGTAATCTGAAACAAATGGGACCTTTCTGTAAGTTGCAAAACCCTATTTGTGGGATGGCCAGGCATCTTTCAGCCTGACGGTGGTCCCTTGTTCCAACTCCGTTTTCTTTGGTACCTGTTTCCTTTTGTATCACTCCACCTTCTGTTATCTTCTCGTTTCTATCATGGTACAGCCATCACCCTCCACTAAGAGTACTCTAATATTAGCATAAACTAACAAAGGAGGAAGCCAAGAAAGGTAATACTAACGGTGTGCTCTATAAATAAATAATATTATATCATTGTTGGGCGTTTTGTCTTTACAGGATACAAACTGGCATTTAATTACTTAAAAGCAAAAAGATACGTGGATGCAATTGATGTATGTCACCAGGTAACACTTAAATTTATATTTCTTAAAATTTTTCAGATGTGCTATTTCCTACTTTTGTTTAATATCAAGTTGTACATGAATAGAGATAGAGGATGTACTATTTTGGTTCAATGCCTCGTCGGATACATCTGGAAGAAATTACCGGTTTTCAAAGTTTAGAAAATAAAGTTTACTTAAATCAAAAACATGTTTTTAACTTCAAATAAGGTTTGCCAATTTAAAGGAGGCTAGACAAGAAACATGTTAAACAAATTTAATCCTTAAGTCAGAAAATATCTGAAGATTATTATATATTCTCCAGGTCAATGTTCTGAATAGAAGTTCTTATGTTTGTGTGCAAGTCTGGTTATTAGAGGATTCAGATTTATAAATTAAAGAGATATTTTTGTCATTTAAAAGTCATTCACTTACACTTCTGTAATAGATTTCTGGACTTCCCTGATGGCTCAGACAGTAAAGACTCTGCCTGCAGTGCAGGAGACCGGAGTTCGATCCCTGAGTTGGGAAGATCCGCTGGAGAAGGGAATAATTACCCACTCCAATTTTATTGCTTGGACAATTCTATGGACAGAGGAACCTGGCAGGCTACAGTCCATGGGGTTGCAAAGCAGCAGACATGATTGAGCGACTGATTTCTGACTAAATGATCCCTTGCTAAATGACAGATTTTTGAGTTGCAGTTTTAGAATTTGAAATTTCTTTATATATACATTGTTCCATTGATATTCATACAAGGCATTGTACTAAATATTATTGGGAGCTCCAAGGAAAGCACCTTAGCAGAGAATTATGTAGTGTACCTTATCCCAGATAACTGTGTCAGCATCGTTATAGTGAATACTTGACTCCAGTGATGGCTATTGATTACTGAGTCTCTATGTAAGGCAACATTTCACATGGAGGTTAAGGTTATATATTAGAGTAATTTGTGGAGCTTTGATTTTTCTTTCTTTATGACTATCACCCTACTCTTCAACTCAGTAGACCTGGAAATTTGTATGTTTCAAAATCACTCCAGGTAAATCTGATGTGTACTCCTGGGTAAAAATATCTCTGAAGATTTGTTAAATATCATGCATAAATAGCTAAATTTTAAAAAGTATCTTAAATCATGGATCATAATTGTTTTGTATAACTGGTCTATTTAAGGAAATAATTATATTTGTTGTATTTTCCACATGTAGTGGTACATTTTTACCATTTTCACCTAATTACTGTTAATAGAAATAAGTAATCACGTGACATCTCAGATGTCACCTCTAAAAAGTTTGTTGTATTTGCAATATCATTATAATTTAATCTCAACTGCAATGCCATTGCTAGTAAGTTTTGTGGCTCCCTAGTTCTTGATAACGAATTATAAGTTTTTGTTTTATTTTGTGTTTGCAGGTTCTTGAAGCACATCCAACTTACCCCAAAATCAGAAAGGATATACTTGATAAGGCTCGCACATCTTTAAGACCTTGAAAATTATTTTAACTTTTCAAAGCAAGAAATGGAAAGAATCTGAGTTCTTCCAATACAAAATAGGTTTAAGCTAGTATTTTGTATTAGAAAGCATACGTTCTCCAGCAGAGGGTGCTGTTGCATATAAAGAGAAACACTGTGTTAAATGGATGTCTTCCGATGGAGAAAGTGAATGAGAGTTGGTTTATTTAATTCTCTCTCTTGATTAGGTATAGACTTGGTGTTTCTGTAGTAAAGATTATAACCCATTTCTATAAAGAATATTTTGTTAAAATCTAGATAGATAAGTACCCTATATCTTTTCTAAGGGATATTGTTTCTTTCAGGAAATACATTTAAAATACTGTTGGTCTCTGTTAAATATTTTTGTGATATTCTCTGTTATTTCAAAGGTTTAAGTTTCCATGTAAATATTTATAAAAAAGAAAACATTTTCAATAAACATTTTATGAAATTTATGAACTCAAAACACATGGTGAGTTTTGCAAATTCAGGGTAAACTACCCATGTTAACAGATAGTATTACAGAAACTGACTTTCTTAGAAGAATCTTTTGGAAAAGTATAAAGAGTGTTTGTGAGTTTCTCTTCTTTGTTGAGTTGATTCTTCCTGCTTTTAATGCCAGTGAGGTTCTTTTAAGAAATAACCAGTACCTGAAATTAAATAGGTAGACCTTTATAACAATATTTAACCTAAGCCCAAAGACAAGGTCTTTTGGTGTAAGTTTAGACACTGTGGCACCCGGTAGAGAATATTTTCAGTCATCAGGGACTCACGAAGCACACCATGTAAAAAGCAACCACATACCCCACTGTCCCTAGCATTCCTGCCCCCAACCTGGGAGAGTCACTTACTCTTTACACTGATTTGAACTTAACCTTCCCAGCTGGCACTAGTGGTAAAGAACCTGCCTGCCAGTGCAGGGGACTCAAGAGATGCGGGTTTGATCTCTGGGTCAGGAAGATACCCTGGACAAGGGAATGGGAACCCACTCCAGTATTCTAGCCTAGAGAAGCCTAAGGACAAAGGAGCCTGGTGGGCTACAGTCCAACAGGGTCACACAACTGAGCATCTGAGCACAGCAGCACAGCATAGGCCTGATCTTCATAAATTCAATTCTTAGCATCATTTTTAGTGTATCTACATCTTTTTTCAGTTGGTTTTAAAAATACAGTAAACACAGTCTTCCATTGTAACTGCATTTTCAATAAACAGTTTTTAAAAGCCACTTCCTTTTCCTAAAGTACTTCATGTTTATCTCTTTTGAGTTACATTCTTATTTCAAATCACTTCTCTAATTTTCCAGAGTCTTTTTAATCCCAATTATGTATTATAAGATTTCTAATCATTTTTAGTTATGGTGTTTCATGGAAATGTTTCATAATTAGAGCATGTATGAAATATTTCATGTCTGTTAAAACACTTCCAGCTCTTATTACATTTTGTCCTCACAGTCCTATGATACAGATATCATCATCTCTCTTTTACAAATCTGGCACTGTGACACATTATCTTTCTCTGTAATTTAGGGGGATAAAACTTTCCACCTGGATGGACATTGTTAAGGACATAATACAACAGAATACCCTTAGCAGTTTTAATGAGCCTGCATTGTGGAATGCTAGGAACATGGAAATTGGATGGAGCAGGTAGAACATCTGTTCTCCCAGCAAGACCTTTCCAAATCTGTTTTCCTATCTGTAAAATGAGGAGTGTGTTTTTGTTTCTTAAGCAGCCACTTAGTCTGCCATTTGTTAGATACTATCCTAGGAACTTTCTTTAAAGTATGTCTTTTATTTCTCAATAAACTCTCTAGAGAAGTAATATTTTTCAGATAGTAAGATGAAGCTCAATCTAAAATTTGCCCAAGCTCACAGAAAAACTGTCAGAACCTGGGTTTCGCACCAGCCTTTCCTAAATTGAGATGCTTTCCATAACTGAGAGAGACTGTGTCTGTAAGAAACACTCTCTTATCTGCATCTGGCTAGCAGATGAAACTGAGTGTTCTGTCACAGAGATGGCTAGGTAATGAGGATCAAGACCTGAGTGGAATGAACGTTCTTACAGATGCGGAAACTCCTGAAGAGAAGCCTGAGCGAGGAGCAGTGTAGTGCAGTGGCGAGGAGTGTGGACCTGAAGTCAGGCCGTCTTGGGTTTAAAGCTTGACTCTGCTCCTTACTAGACTGTTCACCTTTCTCGAGTTACGTAGGCTCTCGGAGCCTCAGTTTTCTCATCCATAAAAAAGCATATCAGGATAATAACCTTCCCCAGGTGGTTGTTAAGAATTAAATGAGAGAACGTACATAAAACCTATAAGCAGCTCTATTATCATAAACTGAACAGGGTCAAGTTGTAGTTGCAACTGAGAAGAACCTTCACAGGAGAAAGGAGACAACAAGGACAAAGGTGAGACTGACCGGACCGGCCAGGCCCTCAGACGCCCGGGCACACGAGTCGGGCATTCTCACGCGTGGCCTCCCCTTCCCTTCTTGCCTCTCTCCCACTCTTCCAACCCCAGCTGGAAATTATGTTGCACTCGACATGTATAAATCTCACTTCATCTAATTTTTGAACAGCCTTCCCTCCTCTACTGGGATTCTCTCCCTGCTCTCCTCTCCTTAATCCCCAACTCACTGTCTCCAAGCTTCCCTCTCTAGGCTTACTCTTTCTCTCACTNACCACGTGCCACAGTTACTGAAGTCTGTGTGCCTAGAACCTGTGCTCTGCAACAAGAGAACCCACTGCAATGAGACGCCTGCACACTGCAACTAGAGAGTAGTCCCCACTTGCCACAACTAGAGAAAAGCCCATGCAGCAACGAAGACCCAGCACAGCCAAAAGTAAATAGTAGGAACAAAAGACAGCAAAACCCACTTTCTGCACCTCTCATGATTCTAGTAACAGTTTTAATGATGATACTACCAAGCATAATTAGTATGAAGCCAGAGGAAATAAGCGAAATCACACGGCCACAATGGTTGTGTGGTGTGAGACCTGGGCAGGGTGACCCAACTCACCGGGGAGCAGAGCAGAAGCTAACACTCTGGGTCACACACCTCCAACTGCACCCCTTGCAGGAAGAGGACCCCTTCCTAATTTGAACAAAGTATGGAAAGGGAGGAACTAGAGACAGGAGAGAAAAGTGTTTGGCTGTACGGCTGAGGGTACGGGAGCAATAGAGTGATGGCTACAGGGGTTTAGGAAAAGATTTTTATTTTCTGTTTTTTAAGACAGGAGCTATTATACTAGAGTATCTTGGAATATTTATGGGAGAAAGTAGATGCTGGAAGTATAAGAGAAGAGGAAGCCTGAGTAGGAAAAGGGGCCTAGGGGGTGGTTTAGAAGAATCAGAGTTTAGAGGGATGTGTGATTTTTGTAAAGGGAGTAAAGGAACAAAATCACTGTAGAAAGAGTTATTATATATAAAGGTGGTCCAGGAGCCCTTACGCTAATTGGCTCCATCAGTTTTATAATAATTAAAATGGACTTTGACCTAGAGGCAGTACCATTCCTTCCTATGCATGGAATTTGGGGGCCTCTGTTTCCCTTGGGCTCTGAAGTATTTTTCACTTACTTCCAGGTTCCTGTTTGTGGTTGCTGGGAGTTTGCCTGCCAGATTAGAGGGGGGTTACTGTAACATCGTAAATCATAGTTATGAGCAAAAAAAGTGTTACCCACCTTTTAATACTCTTAAGCACCAGATGTTTTCTAGAGAAATGCTTGACTCTACAATCTGCCTTGCAGTACACATAAATGAATCTGGCATGCTGCCCATAAAAGCAATTTGATCCCATAAATGAGGAAAGCTGAGTAATGAGCAGGGTCTAAATGTCTTCCTTCTGAGTGGTATAAACCTTAGACTCCATGGCAATCTTTAAACCAGGCTGTTTTCAAATAGTGTGTGTGTTATTTTTATCTTCAAACAAAGTTCTTTTGGCAATGTAAAAGAAACTCTTTTTAAAGAAACAAGTATATTTTGAGAAAGTAATTACTATTTGTTTGCTCCAAAGCCAGGCTAGTTTTATTTTTTATTGGTAAATGATGTAAGAAGCTCCCCCTCCCCCCCCCAAAAAAAAACACTTGAAACAATAACACGGCTGTGAAGTATGCAGCAGTGTCCTCACTTATAATGGGCAATAGGTCCTGTTTCACAGATAGAGATTAAACTTTTTTGAAAAATACACTAAGCTTAACACTGGAGGAAAAAAATGTGCTAAAATGCTAAGCAGTTACGTAAATGTTCTTTTTAAGCAATTTAAGTTAAATACTTGAAATTACTCTAGTCAATGAATGAAAACTCTTCTGACACATACTTCCTTGAAAAACTGTTGGCAAATTTTTCACATTAACTTAAGTCACACGCTGCAAAGGACAGTTGGAGGGGGATACAGGGATTGGGAAAAGTCCAGAATATTGAGAGCACCCAAGAGGAAAGTTAAAGTGATGGAACACTGACCACATAGATGCTGGGGGAAGAAATGGGACCAATGAAATGTCTCTAGATCCTGATGTCACTTCTTGGTGCTAAACAAGTGACTGACTCTACTGTCGCTTAAGTGTAATCTCTTTTTGCGTTAAGTTACTGCTGTTGCCATAGGTTTCTTAAAATGGAAATATTCATTATTTTAGTTCCAATAAAAATTGGATTTTTTTCCACAGAAAAGAAAGAAAATTTCTTAAGACTTTTCATTTGGAAATCGTTTCAAACTTAAAGAAGTTCCATGAATAAGAAAAGTACAGAGCACCCACATGCATTTATCCAGATACTAAAATATTGTTAATATTCTACCTCATTTGCTTCATCATTCGTGTCATCTCTGTGTGTACAAATTTTATACATATGTTTGCACACGCACATATACACGTCTATGCATAAATTTTTTTTTTTCTGAACACTTTGAGAGTAAGTTGCATACATCATACATGCCTCTATACTCCTAGGTACATTACTGTGTATTTCCTGAGAATAGGGATATTCTCCCAATATAATCACAGTACAGTTATGAACATCAGTTAGTTCAAGATAAATACAAAACTTTAAATCTGCCACTCTTTACTGCCAGCTGATCCAGTAATAATCCCTTACAGCATCTTTTCCCTCCAGTTGAGTTACATTCTGGGATTGGATATTACATGTCATGTCTTTAGTCTTGTTTAATCTAGAGCATTTCCACAGCCACCTTCTGCCTCTTATAAAACAGCCATTTTTGAAAATACAGTTCTCTGACCACTCTCCCTTTTAAATATGAGTGTTCCTGTGTTTTGTGTGTGTCTGATATTTCCCTGAGATTGAATCGGAATTGAGCATTTCTGGCCATAATATTGTATATAAGTGAAGTGATGTCCTCAAGGTGTCCCATCTGGAAACATACATGTCCATCTGCTTCTCACTGGTGACATTAATTTTCATTCCACAAGTCACATTTTTCTACTATATAGTTGCTTTTTCCCTTGCAACTAGTAACCAATTTTTGAGGAGACATTTTCAGATCATACAAATATTCTGCTCCTTCAAAAATTTCCCCTAGATTAGTATGATTCCTGCTTGATCTGATATTCACCATGATGATTACAAATGAAGATATTCTAATATCACTACTTTCTCTACATATTCCAATCATCCCTTAGCATTTAAGCAAGAGCCCACTCCTTATTTTATTTTTTACATATTTAATTCATCTATTCACTATGATATGTGTTCTTGAGTTCCCATTTTTTCAATGGTTCATAATTCATTAATGCCTTTAATTATTTTGGTGCTTAAATGGTTTCAGATTTGGCCAACAAGAGCCACATCGTTTGGTTTTTTTTTTTTTTTTTTTTTAAGAACTTTCCTACTTTCTAACAACAAAATATCCCAGCTTCAACTTCTAATTACCCTGCCCCAGTCTGCAATCAGCCATTTCTCTAAGAGGCCCTGGTTCCCTTGAGTGGGGCAATGTATTAGAAATCAAGATCTTAGTGCAAAGTGTATTGACTGCCACTTTGGATGAAGTGCTTCTAAACCCTTTCAGCAAATAGAAAACATATGCATGAATACGTGTGCATACATATATACGTGCATATACAGGTGTAAAACACACATACTGAAATATTTTAGAAGTCACAAAATTATACCAACTCTTCCAAATCCAATTTATCACCATAGGGTTCTTTCTGTGTTCCCCAAATTTTCATTTGCATGTCCTTTCTTCCACGGTGAGACCCTGAGTTCCAACAACTTCATCAGATTTGTTCATTTCTTTAATCAAGGAAATAATTTCAAATTTGCTTCACCCTAAGACTCACAAAAAACAAATGTACTGAAAAGAATTCAGGATTTTCCCCCAACTTTTCCTAGTACCATCAATTTTGATTGGTTTTAATGTTCATAAATTTGACAACATATTTTAAAATGTTACCATAAGCATTTCCCAGTGGTATGAAGTATTTTAAAAGTCAAACTGAATAATTTATTGATGACAGGAGGGTATGCTCTGCTCCATAGACTAGCTTTGCAGATTCCTTCCAAATATTCATCTACTTGCAAAATAAATACTATACCTTCCCACACCAAGCAGTGTCATATTAATGATGCCTTGGCAGGAAAAACAGTAAGAGACTGGAGCTTAAGCAAAACATCATGTGCTGAGGATTGAGAGATGAAGTGTTTTTTTTCTTTTTCAATAAAATATGGAGTAGATATATATGACTATAAATGGATTTATTTTTTGTTTGCCCTTAGGTATTTTCAGACCCTTTGCTGTGATGGTTTATATGGCAGTAATAGACATCTCTTAACACAGGAAAATTTTCTTCTGAGACTGTTAAACAAAATACCAGTTTCTGGTTTATAGCAACTAACACCATTTTCCCCTCAACCTGCTTTTTCAAACTGCTGCCTTTTTTCATTTTTTCATTGAGTGAATTGTGGTCATTTCTTCAAAAAGTCAGATTTATTTCCCCTATTCTTTATTTTTGTATTTACATTTTATATCTATTTTCTTGAGTCCTACGGCCTCACAAAACAGTTTCGAATAGCAGAGCTGCAGAGATGATGGGGAGGTCAGCTATGTTAATTTCAAAGCGCCCCAGTCTTCCATGTGGGGTTGCCTAGCAACCCATCTCTCAGGCCTCCTTTGTGGATGTGAGAAGAGGAAGCAATTCTCCTGTACACTCGCAAGCTGAGATGGTTTTATAAAGTGAAAAACCTTTTGAAAAGGCTCCAACACAACCCCTGTCTCCTTTTCGGCCCACTTTGTGCACTTCACACATGATAAGAGAAATATTCCACCTTTTGATGTTTTAGATCTGACACATATAAAACAGAACTATACATGCTACAGTCAAACAGTGAAAGTGACCTGTATCCCTATGTTAAATTGAAGCACATTAATTAAATCACTTGTCATCCCCTTTCTCTTACATGAAAGCATACTTACCCCTCAAGTTCTAAAAGCCAGTTATGTTAAATGAAACTGCAACGGCCTGCTGAGCATCAGTTACCATAGCGACGTGAGGCGGGAGTGTTTTCCTCCTTTAGGCACAGGATGGCTATAGTGTGTTCAACCAGGGACTCAAGCAGCATGTTGACTAGAAATCAGACATCTGGGAAGAATCTCCTCTATTCCCTTTTCTCCACAGTAACTTGAAAAAATAACTAACCCCTCTGCTATTCCCTAAAGCTATTAGCTTTTTAGAAGTAAACTTCAGTGGGTGGCAGAAGTGTCCTACCTTAGGGCATACCGGAGAAGGGAGAACAATGACACACGCCAGGAAAGCCCACGTGAACAGCTGAGCCACGTTGAGACGAGTGCTATATCAGATATGCTGACTTTTCAGACACTCTGAAAATACACAGCGAAAATAACAGCTAGAAATCCACGCATTTCCACATTGTAACAACACTGACATACAATTTTTGAACCATTTATGATTTCCTAATTTTATTTTGTGGACTTCCTAGGTGGCTCAGTGGTACAGAATCCTCCTGCCAATGCAGGAAATGAGGGTTCAATCCCTGGATTGNAGAAATCCACGCATTTCCACATTGTAACAACACTGACATACAATTTTTGAACCATTTATGATTTCCTAATCTTATTTTGTGGACTTCCTAGGTGGCTCAGTGGTACAGAATCCTCCTGCCAATGCAGGAAATGAGGGTTCAATCCCTGGATTGGAAAGATACCGTGAAGAAGGAAACGGCGACCCACTGCAGTATTCTTGCCTGGGAAATTCCATGGCCAGAGGAGCCAGGTGGGCTACAGTCCATGGGGTTGCAAAGAGTTGGACGTGACTTGGCAACTGAGCACATGCATAACCTTATTCTCTAGGCTACTGATGCTATTCAGGAGAACGTTATGATTCAGATCCATGTTGTTCTGTGAAGTCTTTATAACTGTTAGATCAGGTATAAAGCAAATGTCCCATTCTCACCTGCCTCCAATGATGGCTGAGAAAAGAGAGGCAGGAGAGCATTTGAGGCTTTGAGGTCAGACAACCTGACTTTGCATCCTTTGCCACTTATCAGTGTGATTTGGGGAAAGTTTCTTTCATTCCTTAAGTCCCCATTTCCTAACACATAAAAGGGGAATGAAAAGACAATTGTTGACCAGTATGAAATAAGAAAACATATGTAAAGTACCTGGCATTGATAAGGGGTTAAACACTGATAGCAGGTGTTATGAGCTTATCAAACACAGCATTCAGTCATCACTGAGCTGGGCCTCACCCAGCAGTCTGTTTGATGTGTGATGGATAAATAAGGTCCAGGCAAAAAGAAGGCAGCCAAATTGGGGATGCCTACTGGCAACCCAGTCCAGTGTTCTTGCCTGGAGAATCCCAGGGACAGGGGAGCCTGATGGGCTGCCATCTATCGGGTCACACAGTCGGACACGACTGAAGTGACTTACCAGGAACTGCCTGGTTATCCACCCTGTGGGCATTCCAATTAGGTGCAACATCCCCGCCAATATTCTCTCCATACTAATGTGGCACGCCTCATAGTTTGCCTCATAGGGCCAGTTTTCTAGGGTAAATAGTCTTGCTGCTACTTTACAGTTAAATTTTGCTATTCTACCCAAACAGGTGTTTCCAGCACTTTCAGTCACCATATTCCTCAGACTGGAGATTGCCTTCCGTGGGCAAAGTTAAAATAATGTGTGACCANCCCAAACAGGTGTTTCCAGCCCTTTCAGTCACCATATTCCTCAGACTGGAGATTGCCTTCCGTGGGCAAAGTTAAAATAATGTGTGACCACCAAAGAAAAACTTCCAGAAGATCTATTAAAGTTTCTATTCCTGGACTCTCTTATCTGGCAACAGAATATCTTCTGTTGATTTATTAACAAATTATTGACATCATTCTTAGAAAACATAACCTGTTAACAATTCAAACCACTTAGTCTTACTTCTTTATTCTAGACATAAGGCACAGAGCTCAGGGACACTGATGAATTTATCTAAATCATATGCTGCTAAGTCGCTCCAGTCGTGTCCGACTCTGTGCGACTNATATCTTCTGTTGATTTATTAACAAATTATTGACATCATTCTTAGAAAACATAACCTGTTAACAATTCAAACCACTTAGTCTTACTTCTTTATTCTAGACATAAGGCACAGAGCTCAGGGACACTGATGAATTTATCTAAATCATATGCTGCTAAGTCGCTCCAGTCGTGTCCGACTCTGTGCGACTCCATAGACGGCAGCTACCAGGCTCCCCCGTCCCTGGGATTCTCCAGGCAAGAACACTGGAGTGGGTTGCCATTTCCTTTTCCAATGCGTGAAAGTGAAAAGTGAAAGTGACATCACTCAGTCGTGCCCTACTCTTAGCGACCCCATGGACTGCAGCCCACCAGGCTCCTCTGTCCATGGGCTTTTCCAGGCAAGAGTACTGGAGTGGGGTGCCATGGCCTTCAGGTATACCTATATACATGCACATGTACACATGGCACTACACAGACATGCACACACACTTGTAAACACACACACATATATAAAGAGAACAAATTCTATAGAATTTTTTCATGTTTATCTCAAAGTTAATTCCAAGCTCCTCATTATTAACAGTGATCACAGTTTGCTAGAAATAGAAACCAACATAAGATGTCCTGAGTTAACGGTAAAGTTCCAAGGAACATGAGGCTTACTAAGGTCAGCACTGAAGCTAAGAAGCAGGAAGCAGCTGGAACCAGGGGCTGAAAGGTGGGCAGGACTGTCAACCTCTGCTGCTTTGGCCGTGTCTGTATTCACCTACTTCAATACTCACTGGAGACCGATACTGCACCAGGCAAATTGAACCCTCACTACACAGACATTTCCTTCAGCTCTCACAGACATTTCACTGCTTCTGTCCATGTTACAGATTTAGCCACATGCAGAGACTCCAGTATAAGTCCCTTAACCCAGCCCCCACCCCACTCTGGTGAGGAGTGAGGCCACCCAGTGCAACAGGTCACCCACCGTGCCCAATGGATCAGAACACTGCTGAGCAGACAAACCCATGGCTCAACAGGCACATCATCTGATCCTTTTGCACCTCTCCCTCCACAGTACTTAAGCCAATATTAAAAAAAAAAAAAAAAAAAAGGTACCCAGGCACTAGCATAGATGACCAACTATACAAAATAGCACAAATTTTAGTTTTAAAAAGTGGAGAAAATAACTCATAAAATAATTTTCAATGTGATGAATTACTTGTTCAAAATCACAATTCTTCCACCTGTTTTCTTTTCACCAGAATTATACTTTACTGGGCTATACTATTTCAGTTTAACCAGGAGATTAGTGGAGCCTGTACTGCTGAGAGTCTCAGCAACATGATAACTGCTCAGGTCAGAACATGTCCAGGTCAGGGAGAAACCCACCATAAAGACCCCTGCTTCTCCAGATTGATTACAATTACAATTACAATTATGTTGATGTATACCAAGACTTCTGATCTTTATATTCCTTCCTCTGAGCAAGGTGGCCCTTACATTTACACATTATACTATTATCAGGTAAAAGGAAGTCATCAACTACTATCCCAGCTCATGGGAAAGACAGGGAGATGCTGGAAGGGGAATCAATCAGGCTGGCTCCATTTAGGCCTGAAGGATTGCTTGTTACACTACCCCATTAAGTCCAGAACTCCCTCACCCCTGCCCTACCANAAGGTGGCCCTTACATTTACACATTATACTATTATCAGGTAAAAGGAAGTCATCAACTACTATCCCAGCTCATGGGAAAGACAGGGAGATGCTGGAAGGGGAATCAATCAGGCTGGCTCCATTTAGGCCTGAAGGATTGCTTGTTACACTACCCCATTAAGTCCAGGACTCCCTCACCCCTGCCCTACCACCTTCTTTCTCTTGAGCTTGTGTATGTCCTGGGGCATTGTGAGGTGAGAAGAAGTTAGAGACACAGCAAGGACACAGATAGGACTCCTTTTCTCAGGGAGGACCCAAATAAGATGTTAGCTGATGGAGTGAAAACTTCAGGAGAAGCAGAAAGCAAGTACAGCTAACTGAGCCCTCAGGGACAGGAGATGCACATTTGGATAAAAGCTAAGGTTTCCCAGTGATGTCTCTGCTCCCATGAGTAGAACCTTGCGAACACACACTTGGGCAAGAATATTGCAAGGTTGCTCAAGGTCCCATCTGCATAGCTATAACCACCTCCCCTTGCCCCCTTTCCCTCACTCCCCCTCCTCATGGTCCACTGGAGAAGGGAATGGCAAACCATTTCAGCATTCTCGCCTTGAACAGTGTGAAAAGGCAAAATGCTACGACACTGAAAGATAAGCCCCTTAGGTCGGTAGTGGTCCAATATGCTACTGGAGAAGAGTGGAGAAATAGCACCACAAGGAATGAAGAGGCTGAGCCAAAACAACTGAGCTGGAAACAACAGCCAGCTGTGGTTCTGTCTGGTGGTGAAAGTAAAGACCAACGCTGTAAAGAACGATACTGCATGGGAACCTGGAATGTCAGGTCCACGAATCAAGGTAAAGCGGAATTGGTCAAACAGGCGTTGGCAAGAGTTAGCACGAACATCTTAGGAATCAATGCACTAACATGGACCAGAATGGGCGAATTTAATTCAGATGACCATTATACTACTGTGGGCAAGAATCCCTTAGAAAAACTGGAGTAGCCCTCATAGTCAACAAAACAGTCCCAAAGGCGGTACTTGGTGCAGCCTCAAAAATGAAAGAATGATCTCAGTTTGTTTCCAAGCAAAACATTCAGCATCACAGTAATCCAAGTCTGTACACCAACCACTACTGCTGAAGATGAATTTGAACAGTTCTATGAAGACATACAGGACCTTCTAGAACTAATACCAAAAAAAATATGTCCATTTCATCATAGAGTACTGGGAATGCAAAGGTAGGAAGTCATGAGATATCTGGAGTAACAAGCAAATTTGGCCTTAGAGTACAAAATGAATCAGGGCAAAGGATAACAGAGTTTTGCCAAGAGAACACACTGACCATAGCAAATACCCTCTTCCAACAACACAAGATAGAACTCTACACATGGACATCAGCAGATGGTCAATACTGAAATCACACTGATTCTATTCTTTGTCGCCAAGGATAGGGAAGCTCTATACAGCCAGCAAAAACAAGAGTGGGAGCTGACTGTGGCTCAGATCATGAACTGCTTATTGCAAAATTCAGACTTAAATTGAAGAAAGTAGGAGAAACTGCTAGACCATTCAGGTATGACCTAAATCAAATCCCTTATGATTATACAATGGAAGTGACAAATAGATTCAAGGGATTAGATCTGATAGAGAGCCTGAAGAACTATGGATGGAAGATCATAACACTGGACAGGAGGCAGTGATCAAAACCATCCCCAAGAAAAAGAAATGCAAAAAAGCGAAATGGTTGTTTCAGGAGGCCTTACAAATAGCTGAGAAAAGGCCAAAGAGAAAAGCAAAGATACACCCATCTGAATGCAGAATTCCAAAGAATAGCAAGGGAAGATAAAGCTTTCTTAAGTGAACAAAGAAATAGAGGAAAACAATAGAATGGGAAAGACTAGAGATCTCTTCAAGAAAATGAGAGATGCCAAGGGAACAGTTCATGCAAAGATGGACGCAGCAAAGGACAGAAACGGTCTAACAGAAGAAAGAGAGGTTAAGAAGAAGTTGCAAGAATACACAGAACTGCATAAAAAGGTCTTAATGATCAAATTAAGGTCATTAAGAGAATCATGATGATGTGATCAGTCACCTAGAGCCAGACATCCTGGAGTGTGAAGTCAAATGGTCCTTAGGATACGTTACTACAAACAAAGCTAGTGGAGGTGATGGAATTCCAGCTGAGCTATTTCAAATCCTAAAAGATGATGCTGTTAAAGTGTTACATTCAATAGGTCAGCACATTTACAAAACTCAGCAGTAGCCACAGAACTAGAAAAGGTCAGCTTTCATTCCAATCCCCAAAAAGGGCAATGCCAAAGAATGTTTAAACTACCATATACTTGCACTCATCCACATGCCAGGAAAGTTATGTTCGAAATCCATCAAGCAAGGCTTCAGCAATACATGAACCAAGAAATTTCTGATGTATAAGCTGGATTTAGAAAAGACAGAGGAACTGAAGATCAAATTGCCAACATCCGTTAGATTATAGAAAAAGCAAGGGAGTTCCAAAACATCTACTTATGCTTCATTGACTATGCCATTGTGTGGATCACAACAAACTGGAAAATCCTTAAAGAGATGGGAATACCAGACCACCTTACTTGCCTCCTGAGAAACCTGTATGCAGGTCAAGAAGCAACCGTTAGAACCAGATATGGAACAACAGACTGGTTCAAAATTGGGGAAGGAGTGCATCAAGGCTGTATATTGTCACCCTGCTTATTTAAATTCTATACAGAGTATATCATGTGAAATGCCAGGCCGAATAAAGCAGAAGCTGGATTCAAGACTGCCAGGAGTAATATCAATAACCTCAGATATGCAGATGATACCACCCTAATGGCAGAAAGTGAAGAACTAAACAGCCTCTTGATGAAAGTGAAAGAGCGTGAAAACTTAAAAACTGTGAAAAAACTGACTTAAAACTCAACATTCAGAAAGAGAAGATCACAGCAACCAGTCCCATCACTTAATGGCAAATAGATGGAGAAACAGTGAGAAATTTTGTTTTCTTGGGCTCCAATATCACTGTGGATGGTGACTGCAGACATGAAATTTAAAGATGCTTGCTCCTTGGAAGAAAAGCTATAACAAACCTAGACAGTGTATTAAAAAGCAGAAATATAAAAAAATAATAATAAAAATAAAAAGCAGAAATACCACTTTGCCAACAAAAATCTGTCTAGAGAAAGCTATAGTTTTCCAGTAGTGATGTATAGATGTGAGAGTTGGACTATAAGGAAAGCTGAGCACCGAAGAATTGATGCTTTTGAACTGTGGTGCTGGAGAAGACTTTTGAGAGTCCCATGGACTGCAAGGAGGACAAACCAGTCAATCCTAAAGGAAATCAACTATAAATATCCATTAGAAGCTCCAATACTTTGGAGCTGAAGCTCCAATACTTTGGCCACCTGATGTAAAGAGCTAACTCACTGGAAAAGACCCTGATGCTGGGAAAGATTGAGGGCAGGAGGAGAAGGGGGCAATAGAGGAGGAGATGGTTGGGCATCATGACTCAATGGATATGAATTTGAGCAAACTCTGGGAAATAGTGAAGGACAGGGAAACGTGGCATGTGGCAGTCCATGGAGTTGCAGAGTTGGTCAGGACTGAGCAACTGAACAACAAAAACAACCCCTACTCATATATACATGGTGATTTCCTCTCTCTTCTTGTCTGTCCCCATCTTAGAACCCCTTCCTTGCCTGGAGTGAAGCCCTGTTCTTTTCTGTTTCTGTTCAAGATATTTTCCTGATGCCCCAAACTCTCTTGTTTTGGCTTCTAGCCAAAGTATTTTGTTCTTTTTCATCTGAAAGAAAGTGAAAGTGTTAGTCACTCAGTTGTGTCCGGACTCTTTGTTACCCCTGTGGACTGTAGCCTGCCAGGCTCCTCTCCGCATAGGATTTCTCAGGCAAGAATACTAGAGTGGGTTGCCATTCTCTTCTCCAGGGGGTCTTCCTGACCCAGGGATCAAACATGGGTCTCTTGAATTGCAAGCAGCTTCTTTACCACCTGAGCCACCAAAGAAGCCCTCTTTCATATAACTAATCTAAAAAAGAAAATCTCTTCAGTATTCAGATTTGCATGTTAAAGCTTGATGGCACTTCAGACCCCAAATCTAATCAATGACAAGAACAACGAAATGTCTACTTTTGCTCAAATAGCAGGAGGATCTTAAACTCTCATCTCTGTGAGTAAGGCAAGGAAAGAAGAGAAACAGAGCAGTTGGTTCTGAACTAAAATTGTAACAGGAAAGGAATATCTACAGTTCAACCAAAAGGTATCTCTTAAGAATGAGAAAAGTAAAAAGCGTGCTTTGCAGAGTTCTTGTGTTGTGCCGGCCTTGTTGCATCAGCCATTCCCCTCCTTTCATGTGGATTGACGGCTGCTGCTGCCCTGGACTTCCATCTGTCACCAGGAGAACAGGACCATCTGGAGCCGGAACAGATCATCCATCCTTCACACATTCTAGTTATTTTTTTAATTTAAAAAATGTGACACAACCGAGAAGACGTTATCAGATTCCTTTGTGGTTCTGTCTAATTTCTGCTTGGGATCTGTGACAACCTAGAGTGATGTGAGTGATGCCATGATGTCAGGGCAAAAGCCGTGCCTTAGGAGTCTATTAGATTCCTATGGCTGTAGTCAAAAATCACCACAAACTGAGGGCTTGAAACAACACACAGTGATTTTCTTATACTTCTGTAAAGTCAGGAGTCTAAAACAGGTCCTGTATAAGGGTTTAAAATCAAGGTGGTAGCAGAGCTGTGTCTCTTTGGGGAGGCTCTAGGCGAGTTGTTCCTTGATGTTTCCAGCTTCTGGAGACTGCACAAGTTCTTTGGCCCATGGTCACGTGATTGACCTTTGCTTCTATCATCACATCTCTTTCTGACTTTCCTGCCTCCTTCTTGTCCTAATAAGAACCCTTGTGTTTATGTTGAGCCCACCCGCAGATGCAATAATCTCCACATCTCAAGATCCCTGACTTGATCACATCTACAAAGTCCCTTCTGCCATGTAAGCTAACATATTCATAGGTTTTGCGATAGGATATGGGTATCTTGGAAAGGTGGGGGTGGGTTTTCCTGCTTGCCACATGGTCTGACAATCAGAGGCTTACTTCATGAAAATCAGAAACATGATTTCCAGTCCATAATTAGGAATTTCAGGAGAAGAGTGCATGGGGGTTGTTAGTATCTGGGTTTGACCTTGGCTTACTTGACTATTGTCCCAAATCCTGGCCTGGAACCATAGGATGTTACAATGAAGAGCACTGGCTTTCAATTATACTAACCTGGGTTCTCATCTCCACCACTTAGGAATTCTGAGCACTTGGGCAAGTCCCTCAGCCTCTCTGAGCTTCCATTGTCACCTGTCCTCTGGGATATTTTAGGAAAAAAGACTCAGAGACTTGCCTGCAGCAGTCCTCTTGAGGACAACACTGTTATGGGATTGAGGGAAGCAGGACTGGACTGGGATGAAGTCACAAGACAGGTCTCGGCTGAGCCCACAGGGACTGTGGTGCTAGGTGACCCCTCAGCATTGTCTCCCTGTGGGGCAAACAAGCCAGGCATTGATACCATTACCATGGCTTGAACTAGGGTGAATCGAGAGAGGTCCTCACCTCAAGGACAAAATTTAGGGGTGCCAAAAAACTCAGTAACTGAGGTAAATAATATTTTGTTCACTATTTTTTTTTAAAAAAAATCCAAACTAATGTAAAATTGTGCAATGAACATATTGAATGAAGACAGAATAAGTAAGGGAATTCCCTGGTGGTCTAGTAGTTGTAGGCTTCCCTGGTGGCTCAGATGGTAAAGAATCTGCCTGCAATGCTGGAGACCTACGTTCAGTCCCTGGGTTGGGAAGATTCCTAGAGAAGGGAATGGCTTCCAGTATTCTTGCCTGAAGAATTCCATGGACAGAGCAACCTAGTGTGTTACAGTCCATGGGATCACAAAGAGTCAGACATGATTGAACAACTAACATTTTCACACTAGTGGTTAGGGGCTCCACACTCTTACTGCCAAAGGCCTAGGTTTGATTCCTAGTGAGGGGACTAAGGTTTCACAAGTCATGTGGTGTGGTTCCCGCACTCAGAAAAAGGGGGGAAAAAATAACAGCTGTGCAGGGTTATATTGGAGCCTCAGGTAAAAGGAGGAATTGGTTACTACTGATACTGACTCTATTTAAAATTGTGATATTTTGAGTAGTGGGGATTCTTTTCATTCTTAATTTTTAAAAATAGTGCATTTAAAAATTTTTTAATGTCATTTATCTTGATTTCTGAGTTTTTTGACCTGCTATTAAATCTAGCATGGAGGCTTATTCCTCACTTTGTTTCACCCTCCTCCTGGCCCTGTGTTGTGTGTGGGCTGCTCTTCACTTCCCCTTAGGAGGGGAGACAATCTTAGGTCAAGGATAATTCCTGGAGAGGGGCTTAGGTGTGAACCATTTGCAGCCACCACTCCTGGCACCTGGGGAAAGAAATACCTAGATTCTGAATAGGGAGAGGGAGCCTATGACAGCATCCACTGGTGAGTGGGATAATGACACCTATCTATAAGCAGATCACATTGTCATAATGTTTTCCCTCATTGGGACAGAAAAACAGTCAGGCAGCAGTTGTTTGATTGCTAAAGCTAATTGTTTCAGGTGCTAGTGAATATGTTCACAGCCAAATTTGGCCTGACCTCTTCCTTCTACCTTCCTATGAGCCAACCATCTGAGTGAAAGGTCTAGATTATTTACTTGGACCTGAGACTCCAATTAATACTACTGTAAACATATGACTTTGATTTTTGGTTAGAATTGCTGAGCAAATATACCAAACTGAAACTTCTCTATCCTGGGGCCTGACCAGACCCTTACCCCCTGGACAGCCTTCTTAGGCTGGTGATCACAACCAAGTGGTGAATAGGGATAACTCTTTCCTTGCTACAAGGGAAAATATATATAGAGATAGACAAACAGCTATCCCTCAAAGCTCTACCAAATGCGGGATCATGAATGCCATGTGAATGTAGCCTATAGTCACAATGTTCTTGAAGTTTGTTAACCATGAAGTAAACACATAGATTTTTGTCTTTATCCAAAGATTGCATACATGCTAAGTCACTTCTGTCATGTCTGACTCCATACAGCTCTATGGACTGTAGCCTGCCAGGCTCCTCTGTCCATGGAATTCTCCAGGCAATAATACTGAAGTGGGTAGCCATGCCCTTCTCCAGGGATCTCCCTGACCCAAGGATCAAACCCATATCTCTTATGTCTCCTGCATTGGCAGGTGGCTTCTTTACCACTAGTGCCACCTGTGAAGTCCTTATTCAAAGATTACTGATTCTCAAAACGGTAAGGGTTTTATAACCTCTGGGGGCTGTGTCAGAATCCCCTGAGGAAGGTGTTAAACTGAAGTCCCTTCTCAACTTCCCACTGGACTAACAGCCATAAAAGGAGAAATCAACAGAAATACAATAATAGTGGGGGAATTTATAACACCCCACTTTCATCAATGGACAGACCATCCAGACAGAAAATCAATGAGTAAGACTTCCCTGGTGGCACAGTAGATAAGAGTTCACTAGCAAATGCAGGGGACATGGGTTTGATCCTTGGTCCAGGAAGATCTCACATGCTCCACAACTCCTGAGCCTGTGTGCTTTAGGACCCATGAGTCACAACTCCCGAGCTTATGTGCCCACGTGCCCTAGAGCCTGTGCTCTGCAACAAGAGAAGCCACTACGATGAGAAGACTACACACCACAATGAAGAGTAGTCCTTGCCCATCACAACTAGAGGAAGCCTACACATAGCAATGAGGACCCAGTGTAACCAAATACATTTTTAAAAGAAGAAAATTAGTGAGGAAACACAGGCCTTAAATGACACATTAGATTAGATGGACTTAATTGATATTTGTAGAGCATTCATCCAAAAGCAAACATGTTCTCCTCAAATGCACCAAGAACATTGTCCAGGCTGGATCACATGCACAGCCACAAACTGAGTCTCAGTAAATTTAAGAAAATTGAAATCATACCAAGCATCTTTTCTGACCACATGCTAGGAGATTAGAAATCAACTACAAGGGGGGAAAAAAACCTGCAAAAAGCACAAACAAGTGGAGGCTAAACAATATGCTACTAAACAACCAATAGATCGCTGAAGAAATCAAAGAGGAAGTTAAAAAAAAAATACCTAGAGACAAAGGAAAATGAAAGCACGACAATCCAAAACTTATGGGGCACAGCAAAAACGGTTCTAAAAGGGAAGATTAGACTAATGCTAGCTTTTCTCAGAAACCCAGAAAAATCTCAGATAAACAACCTAAAGTAACTTAAGAAGAACAAGCAAAAATCAAAGTTAGCAGAAGGAAAGAAATCATAAAGATCAGAGCAGAAATGAATGAAATAGAGATGAAGAACAGAAAAGATCAATGACACTAAAAGCTTGTTCTTTGAAAAGATAAGCAAAACTGACAAACCTTCATCTAGACTCATCATGAAAAATGAATGAGTAAAAAATCAGTGAAATTAGAAATTAAAAAACAAGTTACAATAGACACTACAAAAATACAAAGGATCATGAGAGACTGCCACAAGCAACTATATGACAATAAAGTGGACAACCTAGAAGATATGGACAAATTCTTAGAAAGGTACAATCTCCCAAGATTGAACCAGGAAAAAATATAAAATATTAACAGCCCAATCACAAGTACTAAAATTGAAAGTGTGACTTAAAAACTTCCAACAAACCAAAGTCCAGGAAAGGACCAGATGGCCTCAGAGGCAAATTCTATCAAACATTTAGAGAAGAGTTAACAACTATCTTTCTGAAACTATTCCAAAAAATTGCAAAGGAAGGAGCACTCCCAAACTCATTCTATGAGGCCATTGTCACCCTGTTACCACAGCCAGAGAAAGATACCACGGAAAAGAGAATTACAGGCAAGTACTGCTGATAAACATAGACACAAAAAGCCTTCAACAAAATATTAGCAAACTGAATGTACTGTATTGTACATTAAAAGGATCATACACCATGGCTAAGTGGAATTTATCCAAGGGATGCAGGCATTTTTCAATATCCATAAATGAATCAGTGTGATATACCACATTAACAAATTCAAGAATAAAAGTGATATCATCTCTACAGATGCAGAAAAATCTTTTGACAAAATTAAACACCCATTTATGATAAAAACTCTATGGAAGTGGGCATAAAGGAAACTTACTTCAACATAATAAAGGCTATATATAACAAACCCACAGCTAACATCATTCTCAATGGTGAAAAGCTGAAAGCATTGCCCTAAGATCAGGAACAAGACAAGGTCTCACCACTTACACAGCATCGTTTTCCAAGTGTTAGCCTTGGCAATCAGAGAAGCAATAAAAAGAATCCAAATTGGAAAAGAAGTAAAACTGTTACTATTTGCAGATGACATGATACAATACATAGACAATCTAAAAAATGCTACCAGAAAACTACTATAGTTCATCAATTAACTTAGTAAAGCTGCAGGATACAAAATTAATACACAGAAATCTCTTGCACTTCTATACACTAACAAAAAAGATCAGAAAATGAAATTAAAGAGACAATCCCACTTACCATCACATCAAATAAAATAGTTAGGAATAAACCTAGGCTTCCCAGGCGGAGCAATGGTAAAGAATCCACCTGCCAAAGCAGGATATGAAAGAGAGGCAGATTAGATCCCTGGGTCAGGGAAATCCCCCTGGAAACCTTTCCACTTCAGCAGGAAACAGCAACGTGCTCCAATATTCTTACCTGAAAAATTCCATGGACAGAGGAGCCTGGTGGGCTACAGTCCATGGAGTCACAAAGAGTCAGATATGAGTGACTCTTGTCACAACAACAACAACAAGGCAAAAAAATTGTACTTCAAAAACTACAATACACCAACTAAAGAAATATAATATTAAACAAACAAATGGAAGGATACACCATGTTCTTGGATTAGAAGAATCAATTGAAACTGTCTATACTACCCAAAGCAATCTACAGATCCAATGCAATCTCTATCAAACTACCAATGGAATTTTTTTTTGGCAGAACTAGAATAAAAATTTAAAATTCATATGGAGACACAAAAGACCCAGAATAGCCGAAGCAATATTGAGAAAGAAAAACAGAGCTAGAAGAATCAGGCTCCCTGACTTCAGACTACACTAGAAGCTTAAGTCATCAGAACAGTATATTACTAGCACAAAAACAGAAGTATAGATCGATGGAATAGGATAGGAAGCCCAGAAATGAACCCATCAACCTATGGTCAATTGTCCTATGACAAAGGAGACAAGACTACACGATGAATAAAAGACAGTCTTTTCAATATGTGATGCTGGGAAAACTGGACAGCTGCACATGTAAGAAATTAGAACATTCTGTAACACCATACACAAAAATAAACCCAAAATAGATTAAAGACCTAAACGTTAGACCTGACATAATACTCTTCGAGGACAACACAGGCAGACCACTCTTTGATATGAATCACTGCAGTGTCTTTTTTGATTTATCTCCTAGAGTGATGGCAGTGAACAAATGGGACCAAATTAAACTCAAAAGCTTTGACACAGCAAAGGAAACCATAAGCAAAAGAAAAAGACAACTCACAGAATGGGAGAAATTATTTGCAAACAATGTGATCAACAAGGGGTTAATCTCCAAAATCTACAAACTGCTCTTGCAACTATCAAAAAACCAACTCAACCAAAAAATAGAAGACCTAAACAGACATTTCTCCAAAGAGACATACAGATGGCCAAGAGGACCATGAAAAATGCCCCACATAGTTAATTATTGGAGAAATGCAAATCAAAACTACAATGAGACATCACCTCACATCAATCAGAATGACCGTCATCAAAAAGACTACAAACAAATGCTGGACAGGGTATGGAGAAAAAGGAGCCCTCTTACACTGATGGTGGGAATGTACTGGTATAGCCACTATGGCGAACAATATGACAATTCCCTTAAAAAACTAAAAATAGAGTTACCACATGATCCACCAATCCCATTTCTGAGCATATATCCAGAGAAAACTAAGATTCAAAAGGATACACACAGCAATGTTCACTGCAGCGCTGCTTACAATAGCCAAGACATCAAAGCAACTTAGATATCCATCAACAGATGAATGGATACAGATGTATGACATATGTACAATGGACTATTACTCAGCCATTACAAAGAATGAAATAATGCTTTTTGCTGCAACATGAATCAACCTGGAGATTATCATACAAAGTGAAGTCAGAGAGAAAAAGACAAATATTATATGATATTGCTTATATGTTGAATCTAAAAAAAGTGATAAACTTATTTACAAAATAGAAACTGACTCACAGACTTAGAAAACAAATTTATGGTTACCAAAGGGGACATATGGTGGAGGGGATAAACTGGGAGCTTGGGATTGACATATACACATCACTATTTTTAAAATAGATAACCAAGAAGACCCTGCTGCACAGCAAAGGAACTATGCTCAACATTCTCTGATAACCTCAACAGGAAAGAAACTTGTAAATGAGTAGATACGTATGTATGCATACCTTAATCATCACTTTGCTGTATGCCTGACACTAACACAGCACTGTTAATTAACTAAATATTAAAAAGATAAAAACTTTCCATTAGAGAGGAGTTAACATGGTCTCTTAGAAAAGATGTCAAGATTACTTAGTGAGTCACTGTCACTGACGGGAGAATAACATGTACATCAGGTTTACTGAAACATAAAATGACAAGAACCACTCTTACAAATTGTTGACACAAGTGTACATGAAATGAAAGTGGCGAAACTTTGCAGAATTAACTGACATGCATAGTGGCATATGAGAAATACAACTCAGCTTTTTCACAAGCCAAATTTAAACAGCTATTAATGGTATTGAGAGAGCACATGNTCAGGTTTACTGAAACATAAAATGACAAGAACCACTCTTACAAATTGTTGACACAAGTGTACATGAAATGAAAGTGGCGAAACTTTGCAGAATTAACTGACATGCATAGTGGCATATGAGAAATACAACTCAGCTTTTTCACAAGCCAAATTTAAACAGCTATTAATGGTATTGAGAGAGTACATGGTTTGTGGAAACAACCTTTTTTTCCAGGCTTAATGAGATTTTTAATTTTTATATGTTAGCTGAAGGATATATTTTCATAATCCCCTGCCACATTGTGAAATAACTGTTGACACTGCCTTTTACCTCTTGCTACTAGTTCTGTAGCTTTTTACCTTCTCCTCCTCCTCCTTTAAATAACTTCCCATCCTTACTAAAGCAAACATTACACTGATTGTGATGAAAGAAGCAACAGAATTTCTGGACACCGTGTACTCTTCAGATAATGCATCTCTACAATGAATCACTTTTTCTAATTTTGCAGATCATTTAGCAAAGTGCACATCCTAAAATGGATCCCATAAATGGTTTTTCATCTGTGAGCTTACTGTATTTCCTTTAGACATTTTTCTATGTGGTTTTAACATCTTCTGGGGTAGGATGGAGATAGTTTATATTTACTTTAAAATATTCTCTGTGATTGCTTTTTAAATCAAGCAGTCACTTCTCCTTCCTTGTGATAATCATTTCTTTTATGAGCTGAAAGGGATTTTTGATTGTGGTGTTTTGCTATAATCCTAGTTGATAATACAGTATCTTCATTGTTGCTCAGTGCATAAGTCTTTGAGGTTTCAACTATAGTCAGATCATGAGGAGCTTTCATCCCAGCCGCTGATGAAAACTCTAGCTTTTCAGCTGATCTTTAGAACATCATTATGTACTGCCTTTATTATAACGCTGGGGCTTTCCTGGTGGCTCAGATGGTAAAGAATCTACCTGCAATGCAGGAGACTCAGGTTCATTCCCTGAGTTGGAAGATCCCCCGGTGTCACAAAGAGCTGGACATGACTGAGCGACTAACACACACCCAGACACATTATAATGTCAAGTGATGTGTATCTAGGTGATCTGATGATGAGCTTACACTTTATAATCACCCGTGGAATGCCTAAGATTTATTTTCTACTTGTTCATTAGAGAGGGAAAAAAAAAAATACAAAATGAACTAATAGTCTACATCAGTTATCTTTTTGTATTTTTCTCTCTCTACCTTTCTAATTTAAATCAAGATAGTATAAAAGCCCACTCACATTTCACGTGTACTTTTTTTTTAAAAAAAGCAACTCCTTTTATACATCAAGGGAAAGAAAATTCAGTATTTTCAGAAACCTAGCAAGAAATTTGAAACTTAAAATATTATAGAGAAGTTTCAGATAAGTTAATCTTGCAAGTATTAAATTGAAATAAATTACAAAATAAATTATGATAACATGGATTAATTGTTGATTTTAAGGTAGAAAATGTGAGGAGGATGGTTTGAATTTAATGAAGGATAGATATTTCCATTACTGTCGCATTATGGCTTTCCATAATAGTGGAAATTTAATAGTGGCTTTCCACTAGACATTCTTATATCAAGTTTTAAAAATTACTGTAAATTTTTAATTGTCATTATAGTCCTTCTAATAAGTATATCAGAAAAAATTTAGGTATACATTTATGTTTGCATATATCATCACTGAAAAATTTTTTATAATTACTGCAGAATGTATCAAGTAAAGATCATTTACCTTCTGTTACAGATGATAAACTGATCTGATTATGTTTGACAGTTTTCTTCATGAAAATTATCACCTATAAATTTATTGGTGATCTTGTCTGAATGTGGCTCAGAAATATTCCTAAAGGCTTGTCACTTTTAAAGGAATGGGGTTCTTTTGTGGGGGCTATGACCCATAAATTTATAATACAATATATGTGACAAGTATAATGAAGATGCTAAATTTATACAAAAGTATCATCTCAGTATGATATCAGGGTTGATTGCCCATTATTACTTAATTTATTACTTAATAACACTGAAGAAATGAAGGTAGGAATTAGAAGATTATCCTCTAACATTTTGTACCCCTTTTTTTGTATTTTCAGGAAAATAACCTGAAAAATGAAAAAGGATCTTCCATTAAAGCTGGTTTAAGACATTATTGGATTAGAAGGGAGTGAGTATAGGAGCCCAGCATATTGCAGTTTATATTTTCTAGACTTTGTGTCTGCCTCCTGTGTCCCTTCTGATTGTGCTTACATAGAGAGAACTGGGAAAGGCACTCAGCGGTCCTCACACTGTTTGAATGGTCATTGGACTGAATGGACAGTGCATGACTTGGTGCAGAGCCCAGATGACTCAAGCCTTCCTTAACTCTAACCACTGCACTCCTGCAAAGAGCGATGGTGGCTGATGCTTAAGGGAGGCTAAGTTGGGAGAATGCAGACCAATTCAGAAGCGGTTTCACCACATATTTGTTTCCAACCTGAGTAGGCAGTTATATCTTCTTTCATGCTGACTAAGTTGGACCAGATGGTTACTACTACTATTATTTTTCTTTTATTTGTAAAAGTGAGATAAAAATGTTTACTAGTTAAGGCTCTCTTGAGGATTAAGGAAAGAGAAATTGTGTGTATTTACACAATATCTACCAGGGATAAAGTACTGTGTTTTTCTATATGAAAGGTTTCTGTTGGCAGGTTGACTTTTAAGTACTGTCAGCAGCTTTTGAGGATGTCCAAGGAAAATTAATCACTATGATTTTGATACAATTCTGCTGCTAAGTCTATGGATATAGTCTCATTTAGAACACTGTATCTAGAAAGTAGCATTCTAATGAGAAAAAAATCCAGGAAGTTTTATTGCTATCTCTTCAGATTAAATAATATTTATAATTTCTAATGCTAAATTTGGCTATTGCTGTGACTAGGAGAAAATAATATTCAGATTTTGGTAGCCTCTGAAAATTTTGGCATTAGCAGAAGACAGAAAAAAAAATTTACTTTGAACTCACTAGTAAAATACAAGAACTGTACAATAAAATAAGTACTATGAAAATTCAAAAATTCTAATGCTTTTGGTTGATCACTTTGTAGAATGAAATAAACTATGAACTCCAAATGAGATACACATATCTATTAGTAGATAGAAAAATCCTTAATAAAAATTGTGATAGTTTGATTTAACTAATTTTGAACAGAAAGGATACCACGAAGCTTTTAGAATTTTCCTTGGGTGTTTGGGGACACATGCACACACACAGACACACACACACAGAGACACAAACATACACAGACACACACACACACACACACACACACACACACACTCACGGAAATAGGGAGAAAATAACCTCTCTCCATGGTGGTCATGAAGTCTATGGACTTTTTTTTCCCCCATAGGAGAGAATGTGACTGCAACAGTCATGGGGATGGCCAAGGAAAGGGGGGAAAAGCTAAAAGCATCATGGCAGAAAGAAGTAAGAGAAGGCAGAGAAAGAAGACACCAGTGAATGGCACGCTGAGTTTATAAACATGTCAAAGCTTAGGGTTTTCATTATCTTCTAAAAGAATAAACAAATGAAGTAACTTCTCATTCACTTTATTTTTTTTTTTCTTGTTGATCTACCTGCTACTTATCAAAATAGGCAAAAAATATTTTGATATGATGACATTTTTTATGGGACATGCTTCCTCAAATTTGTAGCCAAGGGTGATAATTATATTGAAGGCAAGGTCATGTATCCTATATTTTCTGTTTTGTTTGGCTTGCTTTCATTTGTTTATTTACTCATTTATCATTTCTAATTCATCTAGAAATTCATTTACAATTTCAGTCTAGTGTTTCTAAAACACTAGACTTAAATTATATTCTGAGCCTGATATCTAACTAATGTCAACTATGTATGACTATTTGGAAGGGAATGCTGCTGTGAAAGGGGTGCACTCAATATGTCAGCAAATTTGGAAAACTCAGCAGTGGCCACGGGACTGTAAAAGGTCAGTTTTCATTCCATTCCCAAAGAAAGGAAATGCCAAAGAATGCTCAAACTAC
>SJYA01000315.1:54134-222086 GCA_006410615.1 Neotragus moschatus | reverse complement strand
ACTGAATGACTATCACTTTCACTTTTGTCAAAAACTAAAGCGTTCAGTGGGTGTAAAGACTGAGAAAAACATGATCTCCTCCTGAACGGAACAAGCTGGACTGGGAGAGAAGAGGTCTACGGGGGCAAAGTGGTGTCAACTGGTGAGTTTGGACATCTGAAAAAGGGTAGGAAGATTGAAAAATAGATTCCAAAAGGATCAGTTTTTCTAGCTCATGGGTTTGCTGAGAGCTTGTTTTAAGAAGCTAGTAACTTCTGTAGTTTTAGCCATTTAATAAACACATCTGGATTTAAATATTAGAAGAAGTTTGAAAAGTATCTTAATTCGCTTTGGAATATTTTCAAAATAAATTCTATTTCTAGACATATTTTCTCCTGGAGAACATTTGTTAATTAGATTTAACTCAGTACCTTCTGGTCCAAACTGAAGACGTGTGATGCACTTTTCAAGTAAAATGGGAAAAGGCAGACTCGGCCTTGTTTTTATGGCTCATTGAAAAACTGGGAATATTATACTCTGAAAATAGACGTAGGCAAGATCTGCTGTCTTATCCAATCTCCAGAGCAAAATAGTAAAATTCCTGCTCATTAAAGCTAAACATTTTGGGTTTCTCTCCTTTGAGTAACTTGGCTTGCAAGAATGTTCTCTCAGCAACTTCTCTGAATTTGGTGCCCAACTTCATGTAACTCATATCTTTTTGATGATTTTTAAAGAAAAGCTCCAAACTATACTCATTTTCCTGTCTTCTCACAGATGCCTTTTCTTTAAGAAATGCATCTCTTATTGTCTTCATCTCTTAGAGTTCTTTCCCTCCTCACCACCTGTCACCCAAAGGCTCTTTCCAGATAACTTTCCTGTAAAGTAGAAACTACTCTGTAAGGATATTAAAATCACACTTTGAGTTTTAACATGTTTGGAGGGAAAGCTGAAAATACATTTCAAACATTTTAAATATTCATGGTTAGTGATCTTCTAAAAGAGATATCGGACAAACACACGTGGATATTTTCATTATTTAAAATTGAATTGAAATTACTTAAATATTAATAAATAGTGAATTGGTGAAGTAAGTACAATAGTACTATGCAGTGTTATAAATAGTGATGTGGAGATAGTCTATCTATCTAATCATCTATCTATGTATTTTCAATAGTTCAGAGTATATTGCTACCTGAAAGAGTACGGTATGACCTCATCTTTGTCTTTAAAAAATGTGTATGTATTTAACACATAAATGTCTGAAAGAAGATACATGAAAATAGTGGCTTCTTTGGGTGCTTATGAATATGGGTAAATTTCTTTTTTCTTTTTTACATTTTAATGAATTGTCTGCTTTGTTTTATAATAAATAGGCATTACTCTTTAATCACAGAAAGAACAAATCATTTTCATTTAAAAATGCATACTATGGTAAATTATGATATAAGTTCTTTAAAAATCCTTTCGGTAAGAGGTTATTCCATTCTTAATATATCCAAATTAACTATTGAGGAAAATAGATAAATAACTTTCAAATCATAAAACTATAAACAATAGTCCTGGAAGTAGAACTAAGAAACTGTCTCTATCTTTGAGCAAGATAATACTCTTAAATATTTTAATGGGAATATATTTAGGGACAATATCAGAAGTATAATTAAAAAGTGTTAGTTGCTTAGTTGTGTCCGACTCTGTGACCCCATGGACTATAGCCTGCCAGGTTCCTCTGTCCATAGAATTCTTCAGAAAAGAATACTGGAGTGGGTTGCCATTTCCAACCATGAATCTTGACTGGGGACAGCTATACCCTTTGGACAGAAGTAACTGCTTTCATCAGCTGAGTGAAGATCACTGGTAAAATCTTCTATTATATGTGCATAATGGAAGACAGAATCTCACCGCACCATTAATGAATTGGGGAATAAGTATGATGCCTTGTCAGAAACCCTAGAAATGCAATTGTGAGTTATTAGAGTTTCCAGAGTAAAACAGAAGCCTGTACAAAAGTTTTGAGGATACCACACAAATAGTACCTGCTTAATTGGCACAAGGCAGAATAACTTAATTAGGGTAATTGGCCACAAGGAAACTGGAGCCACTAGAATGAAAAAGAAAGGTTCCATTGACCTGTGAGCCTCAAACCCATTGAAATGAAAATGAAGTACATCTCAGAATTTTCAGAGCCCCCAGCGTCAGTTTCTAGTTTCAGCCAAATTCCTATTCCTAGTAGTTAATACATATTATGTTTGTAATTGTTTTTTACTTTTATACAAGGATTCATCGTTATTGCTCTTATTACTAATAAGGACGAGGAGCTTGGTTTAGGTCCAGTTTAAGGTCTGTGGAAATTAGTTTGGTTTCCTTCCAGACCAAGCCAATGAAAATAACTGGTTCCATTCATTTATTAGTCCAGATAAACAAAGCCAGTTTTATTCTGGGCATAATGCTTATCTGTGTGAGTGACCTGCACGGAAGCCCAGGGGAGGACAGAAACCATGAAAAGCAGAAACTGAAAAGTTGGCCTCTTTCCCCAGGAGCCAACTGTGTTCCAGAGCAAGGAGAAACTGTACTCAAATGAGCTGAAGAGCAACAGGCTCTTTTGACCTTTGAATATAGGAAAATAAAAGCAATTTTACTGTGTAGTCTGGAAGAACAGTTTTTCCTACTTTGTACTCAGTTTAACAAAATATAAAAAAGCAAATGGATTGCTCTTTGGGGTACTGCTCTCTCTCTGTCTCCCAAAGTGTATAGAATATGTTTCCCTTGAAAACAAAAGTAAATTATCTTTATTTTGAGATCTTTAAGATAATCCTATATATATATACTTTAGCTATTTGGAAATGCTATTATAATGAAAACAAGTATATAAATATAGACATTCATATCAAGATTGTATGTTACTTACTCTCCAGAAAGCTGCTATAGAATTTACCAAAAATGGCTTTTTTCCATTTATTTAATTAAATAGTGTTAGACCTTACGGTCTTTTCCTAGGACCCGTCGCTCCAAAGATCACTGAGACTCGGATTCGATGCAAACAGCAAGAGGACTTATTGGACCAGCGCACCTGGGTTCAGTCACCTCCAGGGAGGGAGGAACCCTGAACAGTCGTTACAGAGCATTTTTAAGCACAAAACCCACAAGCGGCTGCAGCTAGGGTGGGAACAGTCTGATTGGTGAGCAGGTCCTGACCTTTACAGGGATAGGCTCGTTTGCTACCAGGTCTAACGTTTGCTGGTCGGGGCCACATTCCGACGGCCTGGAAAGACAACTTCTTGGAAAGTCCCCGAAGGGAAAACAACCCCTGAGAGAGCCTAAAGGCCATATTGCATGAGATAAGAACCTGCCATATTGCATAAGAACCTGCTCTCAAGGGTTTAGCAAAAATTTTAACTTTCCTCTCAATAGATTATAGTGGCAAATACACTGGCATTGCAAACATGCAGAATACAAAGTATTTGCAATAAAAGTATACCTACTTCCCAGGTTCCCATCCAGAAGTAATCATCCTTCGTATTTTTTCACTTTTCTTTTCAGAAATTTTCTGTGCACATACAGCATTTGTGTGTAATAAATTAACATATAAAAAATATTTATGTTTCACAAATGGGAATTTTCTTGCTTTTACTTAGTTTTACTTTTTCTTATTTCTTTTATATTGAAATTAAATATATGTCCTAGCGATCATCCAAATAAGCCTATGTAGGTCTGCATTATTCTTTCTAATGAATGTAAAATATTTAATTATATGAATGTACCATAATCTATTTGATCAGGTGTCTGTTGAAGGATAGAGAGTTGTTACTTGCTTCTTTCTTTTTCTACAAACAGTGCTTCAATAAACATTCAGATATCTATGCCTTTGCATGCACATGTAAGAACGGGTAGATAAGTTCTAGAAGTAGAGTGGTCAGGTTGAAGTCTGTACCTCGTTTTAAATTCTCCCTATTATAATAAATTTGATAAAATTTTGATTTTCACTTGAGTCATTTCACAATAAAAGTGTGAAAACCAAAGAATGTACTATATAAAATGGAAACAGTGATGGGTGTTGATTTAAGGTCAACAAAACACTCAATTTTGAATGTTGTTTAGTCACTCAGTCGTGTCCCACTCTTGCAACCCCATGGACTGTAGCCTGCCAAGCTCCTCTGTCCATGGGATTTCCCAGGCAAGAATACTAGAGTGGGTTGCCATTTCCTTCTCCAGGGGATCTTCCTGGGCCAGGGATCAAACCCACATCTCCTGCGTTGGCAGGCAGATTCGTTACCACTGAGCGACCCAAGAAGCCCTTTGAATGTTCGATGACCCTGAGAATCGTCATGTAGATGCTACTAAACCAGAGAGAAAGAATCTCTACAAGCTTACACTCCCTTAAAAAACAAAATCCAGGTTTTATTTCTGAAAGAATTTGGCACTAAGTTGTGAAGAGGATATTTTCCAGAACATTTAAGGTCTCAAAGCAATTCAATTCAACACTGCAAGTATTTATTGCCTGTTTATTCGTTATAAATCCCAGTAGACTGTAAAAAGAATTGTATGCTGTCCCTGCCCACCAGGAACATGAGAGTATGATCACTGCATAAGCAAGATATTTAGTGAAAGAGACTCATTTGGGGGAAAAGGGGATTATTGTAACATGGAAAAATCTTTATCATATCAGTTCTCACATAACAAAGTTATATCATGTCAGCAGTGATATAAGGGAAGACATATTTCTCTAGCACATTATGGGTGTTAATTTCAAATATAAAGGAAGAAAGAATGGAAGAAGGCAAGGAAAAAAGAGTACAAGAAACAAAAACAATCTCCAGTGTGCATCATCCAGAAAAACTTATTTTCTTTGTATCTCCATCAGTCACGTGATGGCCCCAAGTTCATACCTATGACTCATCTACCATGAATTATTTGCTTTTCTCTGCAACACACACAGCACTCTTCTATTGCATTGCCTTTAAATGTCTCCCGTATGTTAGTCCCCCCAGCAATAGCCTGTTTATCCTTGCACTGCTGACTCAAGGATCATTATTTTCTCTTCACCTAGGAAAATATACCCCTTTCTTCCCCTACACTCCTATGCTTCTAAGGTAATATCTCCATCATTGTGTGTGTGTGTGTGTGTGTGTGTGTGTGTGTGTTGGCCATGCCATGTGGCTTGTGGGATCTTAATTCCCCAACTTCCCCAACCAGGGATCAAACCTAGGTCCACAGTCATGGAAGTGCCAGGTCTTACCTACTGGACCACAGGGGAATTCCTTCTTCTTTTTGCTTTTTTTTTCTTCCTGATCTTTTGTATTTCTGAGCTATGTGTTCTTTCTTGCAGTATTTTTGCCTACTGTCTTTGTCATGGTTACCAGTGAATATTACAACTAGGCTATCGTTTCTTTATCTTCTCCCAAAAATACAAGTTTATCTCTCTCACAACTTTTAGCACACTGCTCTGTATTTAATTTTAAAAAGCTTACTGGGTGTCTGCCATCCAGTTAGAAGGCTAATTTAACGGCTTATGTTGCATCGTTAGGGTTTCCCTGATAGCTCAGTTGGTAAAAAATCTGCCTGCAATACGGGAGAACTGGGTTCAATCCCTGGGTTGCATCATTAAACACTTGGTAATAATAGCAAATGATCATAGTGCTTACGATGTGTGGACACTCTTTTAAGCACTTCATATAATTAACTTTAATTCTCACAGCAACTGTGGGAAGTAGGCTTGGTAATACTGTGGAAACTGAGGCACTGACAGGTTTGATATTTGCCCAAGTTTAACGTTAAGTGTTGGCACCAGATACTCTGAGCCATTGTTGAAAATGACTAGAGGTTTGAGCAGACATTTACATTAACACTTAGAGCTAGGCATCACAATTCCTGTTTTGGAGATGAGGTTCAGAGAGGCAAAACAGCTTGTTCAAGGTCACAGAGCTTGTTGGCAAAAACAGGATCCAAATTATGTTTAATTCCAAAATCCATGCATTTGACACTGCCTGTGCTTCAACTCAACATATCTCTTCCTGAGGCATGACTCAAGTTTCAGATTGTATTTTTCAGCAGTAGTTTTTGCCTGCCAGCATCCATTTTCCTTTTCTCTAGTAACACCATGTTATTCCTTCAAGGATCTACCCCGTCTTACCCTCAGGACATGGAGGCAGCACATGAATTACGTTCCTGTTATGGTTACATGTCTTCTTCCCAGGAAGATTTGAAGTTTCTTGAAAGCAGGGAGAGTTTCCTCTTTTCCTCTTCCCTCTTCTTCTTTAACTCTTTCTCTTCTTTTTCTTGTAGGTACATCTCAATGCATAATCCATAGCAGAGGCTGAAAATATTTTCTGAATGAATGCCTTGCACATGGTACTTGCTTACTCAGTATCTGTAAAATTGGATTGTTTGACAAGATTGCAAATAAAATGAGCCTCAGCAAAGTATAAGAACCTCAGCAGGCAGAGAAAGGTCAAATATATGCCCCAGGCATATTCTACTTCCTTGTACCATTCAAAAACAGAGCATTTGAGCTACTAGAGGTTTCTGAGAGGGTTTTCATNTGTAAAATTGGATTGTTTGACAAGATTGCAAATAAAATGAGCCTCAGCAAAGTATAAGAACCTCAGCAGGCAGAGAAAGGTCAAATATATGCCCCAGGCATATTCTACTTCCTTGTACCATTCAAAAACAGAGCATTTGAGCTACTAGAGGTTTCTGAGAGGGGTTTCATGGGAAACCCCACGTAGAATTCTTGAGCATAATCCAACCTGCTAGACATAAAGAAGCAATGAAGCTGACAAATTCGATATCTTAGAAGAAAAAAAAAATCAGCAATCTCTAGATAGAGAAGTAAAGGGATCGTGATACCTATATCTCAATGGCAAAAGGCAGATAATCCCTATGTGGCATTAATCTAAATTTGATTAAGACATTTAGAGTTTCTAAATTAAAAAAAGATTATTATGTCCACCTATCCTCTACCTTTCTGAAACTAGAATTCAAAACAAAATGAAACTGTACACTCTAAATCAAAAATAAACATAACAAAGTCTTGTAGAATTCTATTTTTTTTTTCTACTACTGATGATCACTTTTAGGCTTTCCAAAAAGAATCACTGTCTATCAAAAAATTTTCTGGAGGAATCTTCTCTGTTGCACCTCAAGCATGTTGCTGATTTTTCTTTGGAATAGTCTTGTGTTGCCTCAGAGATGAAGGCAGCAGTAACCAAAGTGTTGATCCAGTCATGAAAAGAGAATGCCTCTGTTCTGTACAGTGACCCTAACTTGAGATTTAACTGGTCTAGATAACCTCTCTTTTCCTTGTTCAACAGTTTGACATGCATTATTCCTGTACAAAAAAAACACCATTTATTTCCCATTACCCACAGCACATTGCCTGAGCATTTTCTGAAGAAAATCATTTTAATAGATGTAATGCAAAAAGTGCTTTGAGGTCACACATATATGGGGCTTTCATTTCATCCACTGGGGTTATCATGATATCATGTTACCTATTATCATATTGAGATCTTAATGGGGAAAAAAAGATGTACATAGTGACAATATGGGGTCTCCAAAAAGCTGGCACTGGATACCATAATTACTGTGGAACAAAAGAAAAGTGAAGGAGGCTAGTATAAATGTGCAAGTTAGACAAGATGCAAACAATTAAAATGAATCTTTCTTAGTACTACACTTGAATTCCTGCTTTTGACTAAAGACCTTAATACTTTAATCAGCTATTCTCCAGACTGCTAAATCTAGTATAGAAGGGTTATGTTTTTAATTGTATATAACCTAAATGCAGAGTACATCATGCAAAATGTTGGGCTGGATGAAGCACAAGCTAGAATCAAGATTGCTGGGAGAAACATCAGTAACTTCAGATATGCAGATGACATCACCTTTATGGCAGAAAGTGAAGAGGAACTAAAGAGCCTCTTGATGAAAGTGAAAGAGGAGAGCGAAAAGCTGGCTTAAAACTCAACATTCAAAAAACTAGGATCATGGCATCTGGTCCCATCACTTCATAGCAAATAGATGGGAAGACAATGGAAACAGTGTCAGACTTTATTTTCTTGGGCTCCAAAATCACTGCAGATGGTGACAGTAGCCATGAAATTAAAAGACGCTTGCTCCTTGGAAAAAAAGCTATGACAAACCTAGACAGCATATTAAAAAGCAGAGACATTACTTTGCCGACAAAGGTCTGTATACTCAAAGCTATGGTTTTTCCAGTAGTCATGTATGGATGTGAGATTTGGACCATAAAGAAGGCTGAGTACCAAACTGATGCTTTTGAACTGCAGTTTTAGAGAAGACTCTTGAGAGGCTCTCAAAACAGCAAGGAGATAAAACCAGTCAAATCTATAGACAATCTGTCCTGAGTATTCATTGGAAGGACTGATTCTGAAGCTGAAACTCCAAAACTTTGGCCACCTGATGCAAAGAACTGATTCATTAGAAAAGACTCTGATGCTGGGAAAGATTGAAGGCAGGAGAAGGGGACTACAGAGGACAAGATAGATGGATGCCATCACTGACTTGACATGAGTTCCAGCAGTTTCTGGGAGATGATGAAGGACAGGGAAGCCTAGACTGCTACAGTCCACGGTGTTGCAAAGAGTTGGACACAACTGAGCGACAGAAGAACAACAAAACATGAAATTGTGGGAATTCAAGGCGGAGGGTAATGTGAAAGAGGAAGTACCTGCTAAGAGAAAATGTGGCTTAGATCATCATTGTTTCCTTTTGTAGTCATTGATACTTCTCTTTTTGCTAATTTTAGTCTATATTTCCTGTTTTCTGTCTCTATTTACTGAAGGACAACACTGAAAAGAGCTGGGNGGTGTTGCAAAGAGTTGGACACAACTGAGCGACAGAAGAACAACAAAACATGAAATTGTGGGAATTCAAGGAGGAAGGTAATGTGAAAGAGGAAGTACCTGCTAAGAGAAAATGTGGCTTAGATCATCGTTTCCTTTTGTAGCCATTGATACTTCTCTTTTTGCTAATTTTAGTCTATATTTCCTGTTTTCCATCTCTATTTACTGAAGGACAACACTGAAAAGAGCTGGGTCTGGAAAGGAAGTAGCCCAAAGGATAGTTTCAATAATGGCTAATATTTTCACTTAATAATGATTAATATTCCCTAAGTGCTGATATGTGCTAAGACTTGTATCATCCCACTCAATTAAGTTCCTCCTGAAGTAGGTACTACTGTTTACCTAGGTTTCCAAATGAGGAAATGGAGACTTAGAGAAGGTCAAACAAACAAGCTTCTCCAGGGTCCCATAACTGTGCTTTAATTACTATCCTGAAATGACTAATGAATGAAAGGGTCATGCTCTAGGAATTAAAAGCCCCAGACTGTTGTCCCAACTCTTCTTAAACTTTCTGAGCTTCAGAGCTTCATCTGCCTAAGTTATGGGGTTATTGTGAAGATCAGTAAGATAATGTTTACTTGAAGGACTTTGTAAATACAGACAAACCATAATGAATTACTATATTATACATAAGAGAATNCTAGGAATTAAAAGCCCCAGACTGTTGTCCCAACTCTTCTTAAACTTTCTGAGTTTCAGAGCTTTATCTGCCTAAGTTATGGGGTTATTGTGAAGATCAGTAAGATAATGTTTACTTGAAGGACTTTGTAAATACAGACAAACCATAATGAATTACTATATTATACATAAGAGAATGGATCTTGAGTTAGGAAGTTTCCACCTCAGGACTGAAGTTGGGAAAGACCAGACTGAAATGTTAGAAGGAGAAATGTGGCTATGTGGTGAAGAATTTCTGTTATTTGAGAAGTTGGGGCAGGCTGAGGAAGATGAACCCAGGATGCCTTCTGGGAGAGGGAAAGAGGAAGTGCCCAATGGAAGATGAGTATGTGATGACCAGAATGGGATTATTAGAGCAAAAAAATTAATACATAAAAAAGCTGAGAGAGAGAGGATGTAAAGCCCAACCCAAAGCTACATACATACAGAATGCCTGTGTGTGTGCTCAGCTGCTTAGTCGTGTCTGACTCTTTGCAACCCCATGGACTGTAGCCTTCCTGGCTCTTCTGTCCATGGAATTTTCCAGGCAAGAATACACAAACAAAATAGTATAAGAGAAAACATGGAGTCTTCTCTGGCTGCTGGATTGTCTACTTTTGCTTATTGTAGCTGCAGGAACAAAAGGTAACCTATTCTGAAGAAGACAGAACTGAATCCTTGCTCTTCAGCATATTTGTTTTGGGGATTCATGGGATTATACATTATGATATATTGGCTTGTTTCCTTCCTATTTTTTCCCCTTAAGGGGGAATGTACAAAATTGAATTTGACATTTTTGCCAAACATCTTAAAGCCAGTGGTCCTCAAATTTTGTAAACATCAGAATCCCTGGGATAGGTTTGCCAGATTTAGCAATTAAAAATATAGAACATGCAGTTAATTTTAAGTTTCAGTTAAATATTGAAGAATTTTGTTATAAATATGTCCCAAATAGCTCATGGGACATGCCTATACCAAAAAAAATTTACTCATTGTTCATCCAAACTCCAAAGTTAGTTGAAAATTCTGTATTTTATCTAGCAGCCCTACCTGGAGCTTGTTAAAATTCAGACTCACCTATTCCATATTCTAATTCTGGAAGTACATCTGAAGTAGGGCCAAGTGACCCTCCAGATGGTCCCAATGCGGCTTATGCTTAGCTAACACTCTGAGACATACTGGGTAAGCTTGGAATATGCCAACATGGGAATGAGAGGTTTCAAGAGGCCTGGAGGACATCTTCAGAAGAGGATGGAGGTATGTGTACAGTGTTTAGGGGATGCTGGAAGACCTGTTCCTTGAGTGCAGCAGAGAGAAATCTGAGTGCTAAGACCCCATTGTGGTAACTGGTCCCCACTGTTGTGTCATTTAGTCTTTTCAACAACTCCCTGGAAGAAGAAAATCTATTATCTCAATCTCCTTACATGAGGAAACAAAAGCTCAGGGTGAAGTAACTTGTCCAAGGTCACATGATAGTATTTCATGGTGTCAGGTTTGATCTAACATCAATCGTTTCCATAGTCCATATTCTGAATCAGTCTTATGCAATGATAGGAAGTTTGGGCAATTTTGCCTATGCAACTTCCCCCCCCCACGCCCCCCCCCCCCCCCCCCCCCCCCCNGCCCACCCACCCCATTTACAGCCTTCTTCAAATTTCTGAGAAGTCAGGTATGTGACATCTGCTCTCTGGAAGTACTCAAAGATCTCCACTTTGTAATGTGCAATAGCCAAAAGGCCTGGGGGTTTGTGAAAAGCTTAAGGGTCTAAGCTGATGAAAAAATGGAAGAGCCATTAGATAAGATATTGTTTGAGGTAAGGTTTTTTTTTTTGTCTAGAATGCTCAGCACCAGCCAAAACTCATCACCCCATCGGGGAGGGTGTCAGGGGGTGCTCTCCTCTGGCGCATCAACCAACAGTTTTCTCACCAGGGAACTCAGCTGAATAGTCTCTGAAGAGGACATTGGCCGAGGCCACTAGACATAGGGAACAGGCTGATGAAGAAACTGGAGCTGATATGACTCGAAAGGAGACAACTCAAAGAACCCATGGCTGCAGCTTTCTGATATTTGTCAAACCGGTAGGAGGGAAGAGCAATGAGCAAGGACCATAGGTTAGATGTTAGCAGGAAAAGGATTTTGACTCCACAGATGGTGACTGCAGCCATGAAATCAAAAGACGCTTACTCCTTGGAAGAAAAGTTATGACCAACCTAGANTGGCAAATAATAGATGGGGAGACAATGGAAACGTGACAAACTTTATTTTCTTAGGCTCCAAAATCACTGCAGATGGTGACTGCAGCCATGAAATCAAAAGACGCTTACTCCTTGGAAGAAAAGTTATGACCAACCTAGATAGCATATTCAAAAGCAGAGACATTACTTTGCCAACAAATGTCCGTCTAGTCAAGGCTATGGTTTTTCCTGTGGTTATGTGTGGATGTGAGAGTTGGACTGTAAAGAAGGCTGAGCAGTGATGAATTGATGCTTTTGAACTGTGGTGTTGGAGAAGACTCTTGAGAGTCCCTTGGACTGCAAGGAGATCCAACCAGTCCATTCTGAAGGAGATCAGTCCTGGGATTTCTTTGGAAGGACTGATGCTAAAGCTGAAACTCCAGTACTTTGGCCACCTCATGCGAAGAGTTGACTCATTGGAAAAGACTCTGATGCTGGGAGGGATTGGGGGCAGGAGGAGAAGGGGATGACAGAGGATGAGATGGCTCGATGGCATCACTGATTCAATGGACGTGAGTCTGAGTGAACTCCGGGAGTTGGTGATGGACAGGGAGGCCTGTGCTGTGATTCATGGGGTCGCAAAGAGTCAGACACGACTGAGTGACTGAACTAACTATGTGGCAGAGTGCACTATTATTCACAGTATTTGCTGTTTCTCTGGGGCAGGTCTTTTCCTGCCTTGTCCCTTCCTAGGGGAGATTTTCACATGATTCGTGTTGAGAACTTTAAGGTCCAGCATGGGACTCTCGACTCTCTTTTCCTCTGCCATGAGATCTGCAATATCCCTGACAGGGACATTAGCCTGAATCCCAGATGGAAACTGATATGGGGCAGAGCCAAGCTGACCTGTGGTAGGCACCCAGTATAAGCAAGAAGTAAGCCTCTGTGGTTAAGAAAAAGTCACAGACATTTTCCAGCTTTTTATTTCTGTGGGATACCTCGCTTTTGCTGACAGGCAAAATGAGAAAGCACTCTCTAGAAGTCAGAGTAGTCCAAGGAAGGAAAGGACTACCTGGAGAAATTATGAGTTTCCTGGACTAGAAGTATTCAAATATAGCTACAGACAACTTAGAAGGATGTTTGAAAAGCGGGGCAGGGTAGGGGGAGGGAGGTGGGGGTGGAGGCTAGGAGAGGTGAATTGAAGTATTGGCTGAGTGGTTAGGACATTAATCTCCTTTCCATATCTGAGAGTCTGTGCTGTCTGAGTAATAAGGTAAAAGTAGCTGCGAAATGGGCAGGGCCTTTTGCACAGCCAGGCTTTAAACACACTTGAGGAGGAGGAACACAGTGACACTAGGGCAGATTAATATCAGCTAGTGGTTACTGAAATTTAGAATATTANTGGTTAGGACATTAATCTCCTTTCCATATCTGAGAGTCTGTGCTGTCTGAGTAATAAGGTAAAAGTAGCTGCGAAATGGGCAGGGCCTTTTGCACAGCCAGGCTTTAAACACACTTGAGGAGGAGGAACACAGTGACACTAGGGCAGATTAATATCAGCTAGTGGTTACTGAAATTTAGAATATTAACTTGTGCTTTGTTTGAGAACAGGCTTCTGGAATGTAACTAAAAAGAGAGTTAAATATTTATGTGGTTTGAGATTAACCATAAAAGACCTTCAGGGGAGCCTTAGAACACAAGAATAGCTCCGGAAAGCGTAGTTCAGTCACTAACATGGGCCTCTCCCAGAACCCTGCTAACTGTTAGATGTACAACGCCAAGCCACACGCCTGGCCAGAGATCAGAGAAAGCAGAGCCACGAGTGGGATCCTGATCTGCAGCCCAGAGAAAGGCCAAGTTGGGATTCACTTTCTTCTCTCTCCCCTTTCCTGTTTTGTTCCTTCATAATCCCAAGTTTTTCTCTTGGCTCTTCTTTCAGCCTTCAGTTCCCCTCACTCTTAACATTCTCTCTGAATAATCTGACCTGTCGTTACTGGATCATCTTGCTATAATCCGATCTTGATTCTACCTATCATTTATTTACCTAAGTCACCAGTGAGAAAGCTAGAAACGAAAAGGTAAAACAAAGCAACATTGTAAAATCAGGAAAGCGTTCATTTAGTCAATGAATTAAGCAACATGTGGTGGGGTGTGTACCATGTGCAAGCATGGCTTTAGGGGGAAGAAAAGATAAATTCCAAACTTCAGATCCACTGCTTATGACACAGGGGACCTTGAACAAGTTCCTTAAACTCTCAGTATTTCAGTTCCTAATCCTTAAAATGAGGTCAATAATCTCCTGGAAGGGTAGTTGGAAAGATTAAGTAAAATACTTTATACTGCAAATACATAAAAGATACCAGGTAAAAGGCTGATAAATTTCATAACATTTTAGTTCAGCTTGGATCTGTGTTTATAGTTTATTTATTTAATTTCAGGTTTAATACCTTAAAAACTAGATCCATTTTCTGTTAGTATATTTCACTGTCTACCATTTGGTTGATCACAGTAATGTATAGTAAGTACTTGACGACATGGGACCAAAATCTACTTATCCATGTAATATTATGTTGGGTTGACCAAATTTTTGGCCAACCCAACATATAATTATATGTGCAATATTGTATATTTCATATACATGCTATGGACTGAATGCTTTTATCCTTCCCACAAAATTCACATATGGGGTTCTAACCTCCACTGTGATGATATTTAGAAGTTGGGGCATTTGGAAGATAATTAGGTTTAGATGAGATCATGAAAAGGGGCCTTCACAGTGGGATCCTTGTCATTATAAGAAGAGGAAGAGAGACCAGAGCACTCTCTCACCATTACATGAAGGCACAATAAGAAGGTGGCAGGCCATTTGCCGCCAGAAAATGCATTCTCAGCAGGAATCGACTCCAGCAACACCTTGATCATGATTTCCTGCCTCCAGAACTGTGAGAAATAAATGGCTGCTATTTAAGTCAGCCAGCCTATTGTGTTTTGTTATAGCAAGCTGAGCTAAGACTACACACACATACATACGTATATAAGCCTCCAGCACCGGGAGACAGTGCGGGACAGAGGAGCCTGGCATGCTGTAGTCCACGAGGTCAAAAAGAGCCAGGGACAACTTAGTGATTGAAAAATAACAAAAACAACAAAGTTTTGTGTAGTACTTCTCCTGTTAGAACAATTGAGTAAGATCTGGAGATACTGCCTTAGTATATAGAATGTAGTGCATATATCTATATCATATGAATGTCTGTATCTAATAAAGGATTTAGTGTCATCTATTTTTGTTATGGTGTAGGTCCCATACAGAAGGAAGAGAATAGACACAATCCCAGTCTTTCAAGAATTTTACATTTGTCCAAATGATCTGGGGCATTTGAACAGACCCTTTTTGTTCCCTTCTTTACTGACAGGTTTATGATTTTCCTTGAAGTCTCAATGTATTCACTCTTGCAGGGTCTCACAGTGCTCTAAGTCAATCATGAGCATCTTGTTTCCTCCTTTCCCAGCCCCCTTGAAACTTGTGGTGTTCTTGAGACATAAGAAGTCCCTGAAGGGGCTCCTTGGGAAGCTTTCGCCTTGTTGACAAAAAGAGACAAGTAGCTGGGAGCCGCTTTCACCATCCTGTTCTGGTTTAAGTGCTGGCTGGTAGTGACCATTTTGATTTTGTGACCCTGATACGACAAGCAGGGGTAGAAAAGTCGACATGCCAAAGGTGGTGGAGCAGAAAAATAAAAAAGTAAGTTATTGATTATACTGTTGAGTAAGCCAAAGATAGTAACCCTCTCTTTCTAGACTTGTTACATCAGCAAAAATAAACAAAACTATTTGTTAAGTCATTATTAGATATTTTTGATAAATTGCAACCAAAGGTGATATTATTTTTTAAATTTAATTTTTCTTTTTGACTGTGCCGGGTCTCTGTTGCTGCCCGCAGGCTTTCTCTGGCTGCGGTGAGCAGGGGCTGCTCTTGGTTGCAGTGCATGGGTTTGTCATTGCAGTGGCTTCTCCTGTTGCAGAGCACGGACTCGAGAGTGTACAAGCTTCAGTAGCTTAGGGCACAGGCTTAGTTGCTCTGTAGCATGTGGGATCTTCCCGGACCAGGGATCAAACTCCTGTCTCCTGCACTGGCAGGCGGATTCTTTATCCCTGAGCCACCAGTAAGGCCCCAAAGGTATTCTTGATAGATATCAGACAAAAGGATAATATATAGTGGAATTTCTGCTGCTGTGAAATTTCAGGACAAATGAATAGTGGAATGAAATATTATTGGTATTTGATATTTGATATCATTGGTATAATGATATTTCCAAATATCATTGGAAACAAAAAAAAAAGAAGGTTTCACTGAGGAGCTCTTTCTTTCATGAGAATACAATTAATTTGAGCAAACAAAATCTTCAATATTTATACTAACTTAGAAGGCAATGACACCCCACTCCAATACTTTTGCCTGGAAAATCCCATTGATGGAGGAGCCTGGTAGGCTGTAGTCCATGGGGTCGCTAAGAGTCAGACATGACTGAGTGATTTCCTTTTCACTTTTCACTTTCAGAGCATTGGGGAAGGAAATGGCAACCCACTCCAGTGTTCTTNTATGTGTGTGCACATGTGTGTGTGTGTGAGTCGAGAGAGCAGCTGGATAACCTAAGGAACCCTTGGTTCTCTTCTTCCTCCTTGACCTGCCTTCCTCACGCTGCTCCCCTCACTGCCTCCCTCTCGAGGGCACAGCCCTGTGGACGGGCTAGAAGTCGCTGCCGCCCGGTGATATCTGTTATTTCATTCCTTGTTACTTGTAGAAAAATGCATTGTATGTTTGTGGCAAATGAAAATGATTGGTTGCTAGTATTTGAGGAGATTGAAACATGATGACAGCTCTTCTTGTAATTCCACCCCATTCCGTCCGTACTGCGCTGATACAGGGCAGCCCCAGGGACGTGGATGGCGGGTTTCCACGTGCGTCAGACCCAGACCCTCAGACCTCAGCAGATCCTCCCGTCAGAGGGCCGAGGAAGGGCGTGTCTGTTCTCTGGGCAGGAGTCCCGTCCTGAAGACCTGCCGTCATCTGCTGGAGTCCTTCCAGCGGTGGGAGCTCACCACCTCCCCAGGCCGCCTGTCTCCCTTCCCTTTGCAGATAGTTTCATTCCTTGTGGGAAGCCAGAATCTGTCACCTGGGGGCTTTTGCCCTAGCTGTGTCCTCTGCAGCTACTTGGAATGAACCCGGACGCTTTCCTGGGTGAGGCCCCTTCAGCTTTTTGAGGACAGCTGTGTGGCCTCACCCCCACTCTCCTTCTACCCACCGATGCCTCAGTGAGCTGTCACACGCCTGGTCGGGCTCCAGGGTCCCAAAGGCGTCCGGGAGCTGGTGCTCAGCATGTCGAGTGTCAGGCTCCAGGGAGGCCTGAGCATCCCGGCCCCCAGAGCTAATGGGGGCGGTCGTCTCGTGCTGGTGGCTCCTCTCGTCCCCAGCAGCCTGCGCTCGCAGGTATGCTGCGTGCGGGGTGTGTTCTCTTCTTGCGGCCGCCTCAGGGGCCTCCCTCCCGGGGACTGACGGCCGCTGTCCTTGCAGGCTCCCTGGCTCCTTCCCTCCTGGGGTGCGTCCCTCCCGGGGACTGATGGCCCCTCTCCTTGCAGGCTCCCTGGTTCCTTCCCTCTTTGGGTGCATCCCTCCCAGGGACTGATGGCCCCTCTCCTTGCAGGCTTCCTGGTTCATTCCCTCCTCGGGCGCCTCCCTCCTGTCGGGCTGACGGCTGCTGTCCTTGCAGGCTCCCCGGTTCCTTCCCTCCTCGGGAGCCTCCCTCCCTGGGGGGACTGACGGCCGCTGTCCTTGCAGGCTCCCGGGTTCCTTTCCTCAGGCACCTCCGTCCTGTCAGGCTGATGGCTGCTCTTCTTGGTTGCAGGCTACCTGAACGTGCTCTCCAACAGCCGCTGGCGGGAACGCTGGTGCCGAGTCAAGGACAACAAACTCCTCCTGCACAAGGACAGGGCCGACCTGAAGACGCACGTCGCCTCCCTCCCGCTGCGCGGCTGCGAGGTCATCCCGGGCCTGGACTCCAAGCACCCCCTGACCTTCCGGCTGCTTCGCAACGGCCAGGAGGTGGCCGTGCTGGAGGTAGGGGCCAGTTGCAGGGAAAGGCAATTAAAACTAATTTCCTCTTTACACACTGAAAGCTTTCATTTTTAAAATTTAAAATTTTTGTTTCTGGTCTATTATTACTTTCTGCTTCTCTATTAATTCAAATCTTTTTTTCCTTTTTTTTTTTTTTTCACTTAGCATTAACATGAGTAAGCTACAAAGTTACACACAAATCTGTATACATAAATAGAGTGTAGAATTTCCAGTGTATGTGTAAGTATACTTATATTGTACAGTCAATAGAAATAAGGATTTTTTGGATTTGGTAAAATGGCCAGTGTGTGTTCAGAATTAATCAGTGTGTGTGTTAGTCACTCAGTGTGTCCAGCTGTTTGCAGCCCCGTGGACCATTTTCTGCCAGGCTCCTGTGTCCAGGCGCCTCTCTCAGTGGGATTCTCCAGGCAAGAATGCTGGAATGGGTTGCCAGTCCCTTCTCCAAGGGATCTTCCCAACCAAGGACTCGAACGCAGGTCTCCTGCATGGCACGCAGATTCTTTACCCTCTGAGCCACTAGGAAGCCCAGTCAGATGCAGAGCCAGATTGTAAACGACCGCAGTGATGCAGACCATGAGGAAACGGCCAGTTAGCCAACCTAGAAGGTCTTGGTAGGAGACAGGAGTTTGTTTCAGAGACTGCTTTTTTTTTTTTTTTTTTGGTGAGGGCAAAAAATTATTAACATCATAGTTCTTCCTCCCACACGTTCCTTGCCTGATGGTTTGGATGGTTTGAGGTCACAGGTCAAAGGTCCAAGCCTGCCATTGTGGCTGANGAAGTCACTTAGTTGTGTCCGACTCTTAGCGACCCCATGGACTGCAGCCTACCAGGCTCCTCTGCCCATGGGATTTTCCAGGCAAGAGTACTAGAGTAGGGTGCCATTGCCTTCTCCTTTGTGATGCTACAAAGGGTCAAATTCCATAAAACCAATTGACAGGCTGTCCCAGGACTTTTGCTTTAGACAGTCTTTAAAAATGAAAGGTTATTTTGAAAACTCACTGAGATACTATAAAATACATTTTTGCATGAGGATTTTTATTTTGTTGTACCTTTCTACTGAATAGTTTTATATTACACATTTCTAGAATGAGCCCTTAAACACGATTCATACATTGCAATTCCATCTGTCTAGTGTGTTTATATGGGGTCCAATACAGTTAGGTTACAAAATTCACAATTTAATTTTTTATATTGATGAATTTTATTGGATCTTCTCACTTTATGAGAACAGATAGATTTAGCTCAGAATCATTGGTCCAAAAGTAAAAGTATTTCATTTGCAACTGAAGTATATGTATCACTTAAAAGTAAGAGAGACTCTTATCTTTAATGTGAAAGTAGAAACCGTCAATGAATGCTTAAAGACAAGCTAAAGATACTGAGTTATTCACCCTTGGATTCAAGGCGAAATGATTTTATAACTTCTCTCATATGATGTAGTTTATAGAACACAGGTATTTGGGTCTGAGAGACCTGCTTTTAAATCCAGCTCTCTCAACTGTGCATCTTTGAGCTATTTCCCAAGATCTCCTCACCTGAAAGACAACAGGGATTTTATGGAGACTCAATTAGATAATGTAGGAACAATTCCTGGTACAAAACTATTACTGAGTAAATGTTATCCTTTCCCCACATTGCAGGTCAAAATAGGAGATAAAATGTTTTCAGTACAAGAACATCAAGTCATTGCAACGGATTATAAGCAAACTCCTTATCATCCAAAGCACTCACCAGTGTTTTTGTGTGTGTGTGTGTGTGACATAAACCACAGACTTATGGATTCCTGCCCCATTATCTCCTCCCACTCGCTTCACACATGGTTTCCCATCCATCTTTCTCTTTTATTAGGGGGAGTTGGGGGTAAGAGAGAGAAATGCCATCTCAGGAAATGGAAAAACTTACTGTGGAGGGGTGTACATCATCATCATCATCGCTGAAGAAAGTTTATAAAAGACACGAGTTGTGAATAACATACTTTTTGAAATGAATTGNTCACACATGGTTTCCTATCCATCATTCTCTTTTATTAGGGGGAGTTGGGGGTAAGAGAGAGAAATGCCATCTCAGGAAATGGAAAAACTTACTGTGGAGGGGTGTACATCATCATCATCATCGCTGAAGAAAGTTTATAAAAGACACGAGTTGTGAATAACATACTTTTTGAAATGAATTGGCAATGACAGCATGCAGTTTTGTAACATAAGAGACCAGAGAAAATCCCATGGAGGCTGAACATTCAATATACATTTCTTTTGCATCATTTTATGCTTATTACTATGAAGGCTTTGTAGTGGATGCTAGTTCTGAAGACAGAGTCAGATACATAACAAGCAACGTAAAATTATTTTTCCATGTCTGTTGTTGCTGAGTTGCTAAGTTGTGTCTTTTTTTTTTTTGACCCTGTGAACTATAGCCCTCCAGGCTCCTCCGTCCGTGAGATATTCCAGGCAAGAATACTGGAGTGGGTTTCCGTTTCCTTCTCCAGGGGATCTTCCTGACTCAGGGACAGAACCTGTGTCTCCTGCATTGGCAGGCAGATTCTTTACCACTAAGCCACCTGGAAATCCCTCTCCATGTCTGTACCTAAGTAAGGATAATTTCTTTCTCACATCCATTCTTACTTAGACTGAAAAATGTTTTGTGGCTTTGTGAATCTTTCTGGTGCACTAAAGGGCTTTGGGGTGTGCCCCAAGAAGGCTTTTGGAAACGTTTTCTGTTCTAACTCAGCATTAGGTAAGGAATAAACTTAGGGTCTTTCTGCTCTCCACGTTAGAGCCTACGAGGCCAGCTTCTTTTCTGCTCTGAGTTCCCTCAGCAGTCTGGCTCTTAGTGTCAAGTTTGCATTCCTGCACATCGTTCTGCGAATGGTGGCCCACGCAGCTGAGCGATATGGCATTCCTGCACAACGAGGTTACAGGAATTCTTCTCAAGCGTCCTTTTAATGCCCTCATCCCCAGCGCACCTTGATTCTCTTCTCTTTCCTACTCTTAACACATTTTATTAAGATTTGGGGTGGGGAAGAGAAAAGTGTCTCTGGCTGAGCACATATTCTTTAAAATATATAGTTTATGGTATATGTTTTGTGCAGTCATTTTAAGCTTAGACTTCAAAATTCCAATAAATCCAAACTGCGTGTCAGAAGTTTTCTCTGTACGATCAGGGAGAGCACAAAGGGAGCACAAACATAAAATAAAAGGTGCTTGCTCTTGTTAAGAGACTAAATTTAGATGAATTTGTTAAATAAATTTTAAAACTCCCCTCGAAACTTAGTGACTTAAAAGGGCAAATTAATCCTTTTCATGATTTTGTAGTTGGTCAGGAGAGTAAAAAGCTTGACTTAAAACTCAACACTCAAAAAACTAAGATCGTGGCATTCAGTCTCATCACTTCATGGCAAATAGATGGGGAGACAATGGAAACAGTGACAGACTTTATTTTGCTGAGCTGTAAAATCACTTCTGATGGTGACTGCAGCCATGAAATTAAAAGACACTTGCTCCTGGAAGAAAAGCTATGATAAACCTAGACAGGATTTTTAAAAAGCAGAGACACTACTTTGCTGACAAAGGTCCTTCTAGTCAAAGATATAGTTTTTCCAGTAATTCTGTATGAATGTGAGAGTTGGACCAAAAGTAAGGAGAATGCCGAAGAATTGATGCTTTTGAACTGTGGTGTTGGAGAAGACTCTTGAGAGTACCTTGGACTGCCAGGAGATCAAACCAGTCAATCCTAAAGGAAATCAGTCCTGAATGTTCTTTGGAAGGACTGATGCTGAAGCTGACATTCCAACACTTTGGCCACCTGATGTGAAGAACTGACTTATTGGAAAAGACCCTGATGCTGGGAAAGATTGAAGGCAGGAGAAGAAGGGGACGACAGAGGATGAGATGGTTGGATGGCATCAACGACTCAATGGACATGAGTTTGAGCAAGCTCCAGGAGTTGGTGATGGACAGGGAGGACTCGCATGCTGCAGTCCATGGCGTCGCCAAGAGTCAGGTAAGTCTGAGGGACTGAAATGACTGACTGGCTGAGGTGATTCTTCAGCTGGTATCTACTTAGGCTCCAACACAGAGCTACATTTAGCTGATGGATGGCTGGGGTCTGAGCTCAGCTGGGCATCTGGGACATTTGGGCCTCTCTCTCTCCCCAGGGTCTTCCATTTCAGGCTTCTTCATGATACAAAGAAGCAACATTCCAAGAGACTAAACACACAATGTGAAAAGTCTTCTAACACCTAGTCTTAGAAGTCACAGAACATCACCTCCACCATATTCTGTTGGTCAACACAAGCGGAACAATGCTCCATGTTCAAAAGGTGAGAAAACAGATTTTACATGATGGACACCAGGTTGCGTGAGCTGAGCCCTGCCTGCATCATAGTATCCTGTCAATAAGACAAGTAGGGCTGAAATGCACCCTGGGCTCCCTTCAGTCACCTGGATACCCTGGAGTGAATTTGCATCTACTGGGAGGATAGGGTCATCCCCTTGGCTCATCACAAGCCATGAGCCTGTGAATTCTCTCTGCCCATTAGTGACATTCTCTAAGACACACACACACACACACACGCACACACACACACACACACACAAACATACACACACACACACACACACACACACACACACACACACACACACACGACACTGTTGAGGCTGGTAGAGGCCCAGCTGAATATCATCTTAGTTTGAATAGAATACACGCTAGGTCTTGAGGAAGGCTCAAGACTTCCCCACAGAATTAGCTGTTCCAAAGCTGCAGAGAGTTTGCAATCGGGGGAGAAAGGGAGAGGAAAAGAGATTGGACGTTGTTCCTGACTTACCTCCTCGGCTCCCCGTTCACTCCCAGGAGTGAAGCCGCATTATTAGGCCTTGGGAGGAACATGTCCCCAAGATTGTTCGTAAGCCTTCAGAGGATGTCCCACATGGATGAGTCCTTTGTCCTCTACTCCGTCTTCATCATGTCTAAGCTATTAAATCCCTTTCTGCAGTATCTCCATCCCCACTTGCCTTTTCTCTGTGATTCATCAACTCTTCTAACAGAAATAAACACACTTCCTTCCTTAGCAGTGATTTTGTGTGTGTGTGGCCTCAAATGTCAGCTGCTTGTCAGGGACTCCTGTTCTTGAAGTTTTGCTGAGGGGAGGATCGGGCTGTTTTAGAGTTGGCTGACTCCCTTAGGAATAGAGAGTAGGTGCACTCCAACTCTGTGATTGGACATAAGTGAGAAGCACATGACTTTTCTGTTAATCAGCTAAAAACAAAGCCACTGAAAAATATAATTTCCTTCAAAGTTTTCCTTCTAGTATGCATGAAAAATCAATATTTCCCTCTTAAACTTAATTATAATGATGCTATTTCTTTTTGGTATGATACCTTAGACCTATTATGCTAAAAGAGCATCCCTATCTTCAATGATTAAAATTATTTAACAGATTTTATAACTATTTAGCAATAAATGATACCATACGTAGGTAGCATCTCTCAAGAATTCTCCCTTCATGATACTGAAGTAAGGAGGAGGGAAGGACCAAGGAAGGAGGGAGGTTTATTTTATGCCATTGCAAGGAATGGAAAAATATCAAGGTGATTTGGATTGACTTTGGAGGCTCACTGGTAGACCAGGGTCTTCAGCTGTGTTAAAGAGTCTTTGGAGAGATGGAGGGAAGAATACTGCATCAAAAGATGCACAGATTTTCACAAGTGGGAAGCTAAGTGTGGTTGATCAGGAGACAGTAAAAGATTTGACTTATTTAAAATAATGGGGCACTTCCATATTTCTAAAGTAACAAGGTTTTAATGAACCTTGTTCACAATGTTTACAATGATGTAAACAATGGATGTTTACAATGAACATCCTTCACATAAAGGCTTGGTAACTAAGATTCTTACAAATAGAAAATGCTAATTTTTCTATTTTTTACTGTTTGGGATAAGATTATTATTATTTTTTTTTAATTTTTCATCTCAGCTGTACATGAGTTCCCAATCTTGAACCCCCTGGGATAAGATTCTTGTAGTGATATCATTATTGTTTAGGATCTTGAATGGCTGATATAAAATAAAAGTCAGAAGGAAATCATTACAAAGGTTTCAACAGATGAAGACAGTAGTGACTAGATGAAGAGCACAATCATCACAGTATTGTTTGCAATAGCAAAATTTGGAGACAGTCTTCACTATCCAGTAATAAATGACCGATTAAATACGTCTACACAAAAAGAAACAATGCTGTAATTTAAAAATAATGCTGCAGAGAAGTGAATTAATTGATGTGGAAGTATATGTTGAGCAGAAAACTTCACAGAACAAGGTCCCAAAACGATCTAGATTTTATTTTAAAGACATGTCTTCTATCTCCCTTCACATCTCACATTCCTCTCCCCCAACTTTTTCCAATAAAATATCTTTGGACAGATATACCTCAGAAACAGGTCTGGTAATTAGTACTGATTTATCCTCCTGGCAGAAATTTTGGATTTTTCAAAATTCATCTGCATTTTCTGATATTTCTATCGTTAACATGGATTGCTTTATAATTTAATCCATCATTTTTCAGAAAACAGACAGATAAATTGTGGGGGGAAATGGATCAAGGATACTTGGAGAACTTCTCTGAGGTTAACCTCATGCAGAACTATCACCTTCTTTCCCCACAAAACATCCTTCGGTGCCACTGTCAGATTTAAAACCGGCTAGATTGAATTTAGCCTGACTCGGCACAGTATTTTTTGTTTTTTGTCTTATGCTAATGCTCGAAAGGTTCAAACTCGGCACTCTATTCAATCCATTTCATCAAATATTTACTGAGCACCTACTATGTGCCAGGCATTAAGGATACAAGATTAATAAAACATAATTCTGTCGCAACTTAAGTCAATACGTGCCATCATAGAAATCTGTATGTCTTGGAGACTCCCAGATGGTTGTTCTGATGATATTCTTCAGGGGAAAAATCATAAGCAATGCTCATACAAGACAATGTCCAAGAGACTTCATACTAAGAATAATCTATCCATGTTCTCACTCATAATATTTTAAGCACAATGTGGAATTATGCTGAATCACTATTTTTAAAAAAATTCACATATTTGTGGCTCTTCACTATGATACCAGCGCCATTCTCCTTTTAAATCAATAGCTTTTCAATTCTTTTAGTAGAAAAGTAGAAATTATTTCAACCTTTTTAGTCTTTGAGTCAAAACTCTCAGTTTGACTTTGATCCTGCACTGGAGACTCCAGTTTCCACACAAGGCAAAACTGTTTTTAAAGTTTAAATCAGGCAGTATGTTTCAAATTGAAGTTGCTAAGTCCAGGATAACCAAAAATTAAACAGCATACCCCAAACACTTAAAGTTGGACTTAGTGAATCGGAACAATTTCACTAGTTATATTACATAATTAATTTTTGAATTAAAATTTCAGTCTCAGTTAAGTAATTTATGTGTTTTCATTTTTGTTTTCCTTTAGAGGTTATCCCCCCTTGACAATTTTCATGGCATTTACATGAATCGGTGTGTAAAGGAACTTGGCAATCACATTATACCATTGTCTTATTTTGTGGAAAAGAAAATGTAAGCCCAGAAACAAGTAACTCATAGGAGTGTAAGTTTCTTTGCATCAGTTCAGTTCAGTTGCTCAGTCGTGTCCTACTCTTTGCGACCTCATGAATCACAGCACGCCAGTCCTCCCTGTCCATCCCCAACTCCCAAAGTTCACTCAAACTCATGTCCATCGAGTCGGTGATACCATCCAGCCATCTCATCCTCTGTTGTCCCCTTCTCCTCCTGCCCCCAATCCCTTCCAGCATCAGAGTCTTTTCCAATGAGTCAACTCTTCGCATGAGGTGGCCAAAGTACTGGAGTTTCAGCTTTAGCATCAGTCCTTCCAAAGACACCCAGGGCTGATCTCCTTTAGGATGGACTGGTTGGATCACCTTACAGTCCAAGCGACTCTCAAGAGTCTTCTCCAACAGTGCCTTTGAAATATAAGTATGTGATAACTGGTAACTACTGTTATTAGAAATTTGTCCCTCATATTCCTAGTCTATTACTCTTACTTACCTAAATTACTTCTCCAAACTGTTTGGTTAAAGCATTCTTTTGGGCTTGTACGCAGTTCAAGATACTCTGATTATTGTTTTTTTCATGAGATTTAGTCGATCTATTTATTAATTTAACAAATATTTATTGAGTACCTATTAAGTTTCAGATACTGGTCTTGCCATTACTTGATATATTAACAAAAATTATTAAATAGTGAGTATTATTTTGGGAGTGGTTTAGTTGCTAAACGCTGTTCGACTCTTGCAACCCAAGGACTGTTGCCCACTAGGCTCCTCTGTCCATGGGACTTCCCCAGGCAAGAATACTGGAGAGAGTTGCCATTTCCTTCTCTCGGGGATCTTTCCAATCTAGGGATTGAACCTGCATCTCCTGTACTGCAGGCAGTCTTCTGCATTGCAGGTGGATTCTTTACAGATGAGCCACCAGAGAGGCCTGAGGATTATTTTAAACCCATATAAATGAGCATTTTGTGGTTAGTCTTGTGTGTGTGTGTGTGTGTGTGTGTGTTTTCCTGTGGCAGAGGGGGATGGAGGTGAGAGAATGTCTGTCTTCCTTCCTGTGTAAAATCTGCTTGGTTTTCTATCTTAACTGCCATTTTATGCCAAACATGTATTGTTAAGATAAGCTTGTTTCTGGAACTTCCCTGGTGGTCCAGTGGTTAGGACTCAGCATTTCTGGTTCAGGAGATGCAGGTTCAATTCCTGGTCTGGGAACTGGGGTCTGCCTGCTTCATATGCATCCAAAAAAAAAAAGCTTATATATGTATATATAAAATATTCTTGTTTCTGAGAAGCATGTCTACACTAAGTCTCCTGGGTTTTATTTTATGATGAAGTACTGATTTCCTCTTTATAAAACAAATTCTTTACTCCATAATTTTGAATAACGTGATGCTTTCAAAAACTCTTTGTCTGATTGGATTTAGGACATTAAACATTTCAGCATAACAATATTTTCCTCTGGGCCTGCGGCATTTTAATTTTATTGTTAAGGAATAACTTTCATTAATTTTAAGACTTTGCTTCAGAATGAAATGAAATAGTATGTGTAATGCTAATAGTTATGCCAGACAAAGAAATATTATTCTTCTTATTTAAATGATTTGTCTTCACTGTAAAAGAGGTCATCAATTTTTAGTTCTTTCTGATTTTTCCTGGCCTTTTTTCACTCCTATAGCATTTTGGTCCTATTTGTTTGTTCTCTCTTTTTATAGGTCTCCCCTAGCTTCTCTTCTGGCTTCCCATGTGGCTCACTCAGTAAAGAATTTGCTTGTAGTGGAGGAGACTGCCTGGAGTACATGAGACAAGTGTTCCATCCCTGGGTCGGGAAACTCCCCTGGAGCAGGAAATGGTAACCCACTCCAGTTTTCTTGCCTGAAAAATCCACGAACAGAGTAGCCTGGCAGTTACTCTTTGACTTTTCTAGTATTGCTGTCAAAGAATTTCAGTCCTTGGATTCCAGGTTGCTTTCCAGATTCATCTGCTCTATCCTGCCCTGTTAGTGGAAATTGCTTGTTGCTTGGTGGGACACCAAAAATCTGATACTCTTTCGCTCCTGCCTTATTTAGGGTTGAGGAATACCAGATAAGAAACACAGACTCCTTGGTTTAGGATTTCTTAGTTTATTAATTTCTCAGTTCAAGTTTCTTAGCTTCGTATTTCTCCCAAATTTCCCAAAGGCTAACACTCTAATATCCGCTTAAAAGCAAACAACAAAGAAAGTAGCAGAATTTTTAAAAAAGGAGCTGGGTGATGTGGAATTTAGGTAGTGTTTTTAGCCCTGGATCTAACAACAAATATGATCAAGTTGGTATGGTAATACACATAAGTAGCTCCTGAATTTTTGTGGGAAGAGAGGGAGAGCTTAAAAAATTGCAGCAAGTACTGAGATAAAAGGGGCTTTCCAGGTGGTGATAGTGGTAAAGAACCTGCCTGCCAACGCAGAAGACATAAAGGAACAAGGGTTTGATCCCTGGGCGGGGAAGACCCACTGAAATAGGACACAACAACCCACTCTAGTATTCTTGCCTAGAGAATCCTTTGGACAGAGGAGCCTGGCAGGCTACACTCCATAGGGTCACTAAGAGTCAGACATAGCTGAAGCAACTTAGCGAGCACGCGCGTGTGCGTGCACACACACACACACACACACACAGATATTAAAATGTCATAAACATATAATGGTTTCTTGATGCTTGCAAGATAACAGTTCAGTTCAGTTCAGTCACTCAGTTGTGTCTGACTCTTTGCGACCCCATGGACTGCTGCACGCCAGGCCTCCCTGTCCATCAACAACTCCTGGAGTTTACTCAAACTCATGACCATTGAGTCGGTGATGCCCTCCGACCATCTTATCCTCTGTCGTGCCTTTCTCTTCCTGCCTTCAATCTTTCACAGCATCAGGGTCTCTTCCAATGAGTCAGTTCTTCATATCACATGGCCAAAGTATTGGAGTTTCAGCTTCAGGTAACCACAATATACAAAACAAACAACTAACTAACCTTTTAAACCTGATTTATGACTGTAATATAAAATAGTACTGTGGATGCTAAAACCAATGTTAGATTAACCAAGTCCTAAAACTACACCTGCTGATACTGTACTGACTAGTATTTTTAAGCGTTTACTTTTCAGTTCAGTTCAGCCACTCAGTCGTGTCTGACTCTTTGTGAATAAACCTTTACTTTAGTAAAGCAAACCTAGTAAAGTACTTTAGGTCACACATAACACTAATATACCAATAAACAGGAACCATAAGAGTGTGTGCCAAAATGCTGGAGGAGGGCCACAGATAAACTTTATGGAAAATCCTGCCATCAGGTAATTAAGCATGCCACTGAAACATTTTCAGCTATTTTCCTCTTAATATTCCCATGTACATTCAAGATAGAGCTAAATAAATGGGTAAGTTCATAGGAAGGTAGAAAGGTCATTTTAAGTCCTGGTTTCGGGTGTGTCAATGCTTGTCAGAACAGCAGCAGGAAGACTGAAACAGAAAGTTGCATCTATCATAGAAGGATTTAAATTTTTTCTTTCTTTCCTTTTTTTTTTTTTTTTTTGGTCTTGGGAAGAACAGCAAACCCCACCAGTTCCCTAGAGTTTGCGTTCTCACTTCCCAATAGATGTTGGGTTTAAGCAAAACTGCAGAGAAGCAAGCCCTCTCTAGGAAACCTCAGCGTCTTTGCAAACAAGGACAGCGGGCTGTTCTCTACTGTCTCTGCTTTCCCTCTCATCTGGCAATCGGTCTGCCTTTCGATAGCAACCCAGGAAGGAGCGGCGCGCCCCAAATTCGCGAGGCTCTGCCAAACACCAGAAGCTCTTCTTGGGAAGACAGAGGCTCCTCCTTTGGACGTGCGGCGCCCCTACCAGAGCGCGCGCTTGCAGAAACGGAAACCACTAGCTGCGCTGAAGTGAGTCAAGTGATGAAATCAAGACTGCACGGGAAGGAAGCTCACCCAATAGCTCACGAACCTAAGTGGTGACAGACGCTGCTGAACTCTGCTCGTGGAAACCCTACGAGCCAACCGTCGCTACTGTCATGAGGTGGCCCTCGGAGGCACGGGGCACCCCGATCTCCGGACAGCGCACCCCTTCATTTTGGCAAAACGCAGAGGAAGAGAAGTGTGTCTGAGGGACATCTAGATCCTCAGGTTCCCTAAGGACTCAGACAGCGTCCTGGTTACAAGGTGACCCCTGACATCAGGTCAGCGCAGGACTCCCCAGGGTAGACGGGCTGAGACTCGCCCGGAACGGAGAACCAGCCTCACCTCTCGCGCGGACAGAAGAGCCGCGCGGCGGCCGCGCGCGGCCAGGGACTGCGCCCTCGCCCCGAGCGCGGACCTCGGTCCTCACCTGGAGCGCTCAGGTAGGGCTTGGGCGGGGCGGGAGGCTGGCGCGCAGGCGCGGGGCGGGGGCCTCGCCCCTGCCGACGTCGCAGGCTGGAGCTCACCTGGGAGACTCCGAGAGGAAGCGGAGCCTCGGTTCGGCCTCTCCTGGCAACGCCGGAGGCCCAGCGGGAAGGCAGGAGGCGGCGGCGGAGGAGGAGCTGGACTAAGCGGCAACTGTAGCGACAGCAACCGGAGCCGTCGCCGCCGCCGCGGCCACCTGCACCTGGCGCCCGGCCCACGTCCAGCGCCCGCCAGGCCGCCGCTTCCCGCCGCCCTGCCCTGCCCTGCCCATCCGCCAGGTGAGTCGGCGGGCCGGCGCTGGTGTCGGGGCGGGGGACCCGTTGCCCCAGGGCAGCATCGGAGGTGGGGACGGGGGTCGGATGGACGCGGAGGCTCACGTGGCGGGGAGACTGGGACGGTCCCGGTGGCCGGTTNGCCCTGCCCTGCCCTGCCCATCCGCCAGGTGAGTCGGCGGGCCGGCGCTGGTGTCGGGGCCGGGGACCCGTTGCCCCAGGGCAGCATCGGAGGTGGGGACGGGGGTCGGATGGACGCGGAGGCTCACGTGGCGGGGAGACTGGGACGGTCCCGGTGGCCGGTTGGAGATGGTCTCGAGAGCGATGTTTCAGTTGCCCTTCGGGAGAGGCCGAAAGGGGTGCCCGAGGCCGGGGGAGGTGACGCCCCGGGGGTCACCTTGTCACCCGCGGTGCCCCCTGTAAGGAGGCTCCAGAAGATCCAGCCCCGGGCCGAAGTCCCGGGGGCCCGGAGCCTGTCCCTTTGAGGGTCGCGGACTGGGGGTGGGGTGGGGAGGTGGGAAGGGCAGGGAGCGGGGCGGCCGCGCTTCCTCTCGGCTAACAGGTTGCAGGTCTCCTCCCGCCCCGGTGCTGGTGCCGGAGCGGCGAGCCCGCGGCGGGAAGGGCCGAGCTTGGCAGACAACTTTCCCAGCCGGACCCCAGACAGTCCTAACTGGAAACCGCGGCCGCTGAGCCATTCGAGTGGTTTCCGAGTGGTTNAACAGGTTGCAAGTCTCCTCCCGCCCCGGTGCTGGTGCCAGAGCGGCGAGCCCGCGGCGGGAAGGGCCGAGCTTGGCAGACAACTTTCCCAGCCGGACCCCAGACAGTCCTAACTGGAAACCGCGGCCGCTGAGCCATTCGAGTGGTTTCCGAGTGGTTTGGAAGGCGCTCTGTGGTCGGGACGCGGACATCCTTCTCTCTCTGTTTGGTCTCTGCACTTTTCCGGGTGCGCTCCCTAAGCCAGAGCTGCGCCCACTTTCCGGTTTGATCAAGAAGTCATTTTCTTCGTGTCAGGAGGAAATCCAACTGCCACTCACCGACCGCACACCATCTCGTTAGAGGACCTGTTGACTTAACAACCTGCATATCGCGGGTTTGGTCTGCCTGTGGCATATGACTCAAAGGTTCAAAAAAAAATTAGTTTCAGGAACCTGCCACGTCTGAACCTGGGTGTGCCAGGCCCAAATTCCTTTCCCTGCCTAATTAGGCTTTTCTGAAGCCTAAGAAATGAGGGTAAAACCGGTGCTTACCTTAGATTTTTGTTTTCTTTTCTTTCAAAGTCCATCAAAGTAGTTCCTTCTCTCTCAAAAACTCATCCAAACACCTCATTTTAAAATTGATCAAAAAACTGTTTCTGTTTTAAGAACTCCATGGAGTTACCAATTCTTCTGGTTTTCAAAATACCTTATCAAGTGAACAGTGAACATAATTTGCTATAGAAGTTATGCTGCGATATTGAAGACATTTTAATTCAATTTGTATTGTTAAAAAATCAAAGTCGCTGCCTTTATTTGAGAATTTTGGTTGTGGGGAAATCTATTGCTTTTTTTACTGTGCANTTGTTGCTTCTTGACCTGCATGCAGATTTCTCAGAAGGCAGGTAAGGTGGTCTGGTATTCCCAAGTCTTTAAGAATTTTCCAGTTTGTTGTGATCCACATAGTCAAAGGCTTTGGTGTAGTCAGTAAAGCAGAAGTAGATGTGTTTCTGGAACTGTCTTGCTTTTTTGATGATGCAGCAGATATTGGCAGTTTGATCTCTGGTTCCTCTGCCTTTTCTAAATCCAGCTTGAATATCTGGAGGTTCATGGTTCACGTATTGCTGAAGCCTGGAGAATTTTGAGCATTACTTTGCTAGCATGTGAGATGATTGCAGTTGTGCGGTAGTTTGAACATTCTTTGGTATTGCCTGCCTTTGGGATTGGAGCTGACCTTTTCCAGTCCTGTGGCCGCAGCTGAGTTTTCCAAATTTGCTGGCATATTGAGTGCAGCGTTTTAACAGCATCATCTTGGAGGATTTGAAATAGCTCAATTGAAATTCCATCACCTCCACTAGCTTTGTTTGTAGTGATGCTTCCTAAGGCCCACTTGACTTCCAGGATGTCTGGCTCTAGGTGAGTTATCACATCATTGTGATTATCTGGGTCATGAAGATCTTTTTTGTATAGTTCTTCTGTGTACTTTTGCCATGTCTTCTTAATATCTTCTGCTTCTGCTAGGTCCAGACCATTTCTGTCCTTTATTGTGTGTGTTCTTTATTGTTCTAGTTCTACTAGCTTTTTTTTTTCTTTTTGCCAAGTCCCTCCTGCCTTTAGGTCATGTGTCATTCTTCCTGCCTGGAACTCTCCTTCTCCTTTCACCCTGTCTAGCTAAAACTTACCTTGTGATTCCAATTTAAGCTCTTACTGTAACTGGAACTTTTCATATGTCTTTTTCCCCACCTCCAGCTATGGATTAAAGTGAGGACTGAAGCCCAAAGAGGTAAAGTCCTACTTTATACCTGGGAATATTACCTTAAATAAAATTAAAGTTTCCTCACAAAAGAAGCAGACTTTAGTATGTGACTCGTATGTATAAAAAATAGATTTTAATTATTAATGCCTTTATATTTTTACCAAATAATAGTAGTTAATATTTATTGTCTCAATAAGTTTTAGTCCTCAGTTGCTATTTTACTACTGAGCAGTTATGTGCCAGGCATATTTTAGGGACTTATGTGAATTAGTTGTTTAATTTTCAGAGCTGCTCTATGAAGTGCATGGTTTTTTCCCCCTAATTTAGAGATAGGAAAATTGAAGAATAAGTAATTTTCCTCTATCTACAAGGCTAGTGAAATGTCAGAGCCAAGATTCAAATCTAAGTAGTCTCATTCCAAATCCTATACTTCCCCTGACTTATATATAAATAAAATTAAGTGGGATTTAAAAGATTTTGCAATAGCAAGAGAAATCCTTTCAACCCTCATCTCCCGGAGTCATGCTATGAGAACGCAATCACTTTCACCTCTTCTAGATGTTTCTTCTCATTTTTACCTTTTGAAATAATATGCTTATACTGCTATATCTTAATGTATTATTTTGACATTACCTAATGACTGCCCATATGGTAGATAAATATTAAGCTTTTTCACACACATACTTATTGTACTCCCTACCTTGATTTCCCAATAGATGTCACGATACAGTCTCACATTTTGTTGGCATTTTAGTATGTATTTATTGTTGTGAAATCTTGTTCACCACTGAGCCGAGCAAGTCTATTATGAACATGCTTCCTTGTAGAATTTTTAAAAATCTTTGAGTTAATCATAAACTCACTTAAGAAAAAAGAACATGTTTAATTTGTCCATATATGGTTTTCTATATAATCCAACACTGTCTCAGTACGATATTTTTCACCAGTCAAACCTATCAGATTCATGGGTCCCTTTCTAGAGCTCTCTGTCTTCTTGTTTCTGTTTGGACTATTGCTTTCTAGTCCTGTTCCATAGCAGTTGTTTAGGCTTTTTCATTGCTGCCATTTCTGACAGAGTTCGTGTTTATTAGATACCATGACTTCTGTTGTTTTTTGTGCTCCGTAATTTGGATGGAACACCCCCGACATCCAGTAGCCTTTTTCCTTTCACTCTGTCCTCTAATACCCAATTTTCCTCTCTGGAGGCAATTCATGCTTTTTTCTTTAAAAAATAAAAATGAAAATAGTATGTGTATATTTTCTCTGTTTTTGAAATGCAAATAAATTTTGCTTCCCCCCCCCCATTTAACTATATTGTGGAACTAACATCATATCAGCATATAAAGCTGCTTCTTTGTTTTTAACTTTGCTTACTATTCCATCATATAACTCTATCATTACTTATTTATCTAGTTCCCTTTTGGTAGAGTTGTAGGCTGTTTCAACCTTTTGATATTAAAAAGAATGCTTTACCCTGGAGAAGAAAATGGCTACCCACTCCAGTATTCTTGCCTGGAAAATCCAATGGACAGAGGAGCCTGGTGGGCTAGAGTTCATGGGGTCGCAAAGAGTTGGCCATGACTTAGCAACTAAACAACAAAAACAAACATGGAAGCTGTTCTTTTTTCTTTTATATGTTTTAGAATTTTCCATAATAGAAACTTTAATAGAAATTTTTTAAAAAAGAATGCTTTAATGTAAAAGCTTTACAGCTTTTCATTTGAATACTAACATGTGTGGGATAAATTTCTAGAAGTTTTTCTCATATTTGGTTGGGTTATTCTCATACTCATACAAAGTATTCTCCATACTTTGATGGAGATTTGGATGGTATGAGACCTTGCATGTTTGATGATTCTGCATCAAATGGGGTAAGAATAAAGGGTAAAAGAGTAAGTGGGTAATACTGGTGATAAGTGGGCCCTTCTGGAGAACAATTACTAGTTTCTAATGCAGATTGTTTTCTTTGAGCTTTTGACCAGGACATTTGTTTTTTCAGATATGGCCCATCTTTTTGAACTTTGTCATCACCTCCTTTAGTGTTCGTGGCTTCTTGCTCCATTATTTTAGCCCCAGGTCTACCCCTGAAGTAATCCAGAGCAGAGATTATGTTGTTATTTTTCAGTCACTTAGTTGTGTCCAACTTTTTTGTGACCCCCATGGACTGTAGCCTGCCAGGTTCCTCTGCCCATGGGATTTCCCTGGCAGGAATACTGAAGTGGATTGCCATTTCCTTCCCCAGAGGATCCTCCTGACCCGGGACTGAATCTGCATCTCCTGAATTGCAGGCAGATTCTTTACCACTGAACCACCAGGGAAGCCCAAGCATGTCATTAAGTGGTCTTTTTCAGCAAGCCAAGAATCTATCTTTAATGCACTTCACAGCTTAACAACCTTCCCAGCCGCCACACTGATTTATTTGTTGAGTTCAGCTAACTCCTATTTCCAAATCATATCCTGAACCTCCACATCTCTTCTGCTCTCACCTGGATTACTTTTACTAGTCTCCTAATTGCCTTCAGCCTCCTCTCTGGCTTTCCCAACCATCTCCCCTCAGGGGGAAAAAAAATCCATATTCATCACAGCTTCAAGAGCAATCATTTTAACTTTCAGTTCTGATTAGTTCATCACCCTGCTTAAAATCCATTAAAGCCTCTTGCCTTTGCCTGAAGGTTTAAGTGTTAATACAGATCCCACAGAATTAGGTACCCCTCCCTTCTCTACATGGAGCTTGGCATTCAACATGTGTTTCATAGGCCTCAGTGTGTGGTATCGTCCTGACAAAAATTGCCCTACTTGAGGTCATCTGTTGAAAGAAGAATTAAAGTTTAGGCTGACATTGTTTTGTTTCCAACGGAAACATACATTAAAAGGGTTTTTTCATACTTTAACCATAGAATACAAAAATTTCAAATGGTAACTGAATCAGTGGAGGGATATTGTGTGCTTCAAATTAGGCACATGTCTGGCCTAATCTTAAAAGAAGACATTGCTTTTATACATAATTAAAATAAATAGTTTTATGGAGAATTTATTTTGTTCTTTTATATCTGGGGATGTGTTAGCTAATGGAAATGGGGTAAGGGAAATATATAAATGCTGAGGTGGAAGTTTTTTTGTTTTTTTTTTTTAATTTCTAGACTAGAGGGTTGGCAAGCTACAGCCCTTGGGCCAAATTCAGTCTACCACCTGTTTTTGTAGAGAAGGTTTTATGAGAACCAGCTATGCCCTTTTATTTATATTGTCTATATCTGTTTCTACACCACAAGAATAGAGTTGAGGAGTTGCAATACAGATGATACAGCCCACAGAGCAAAAAAATATTTACTGTTTTGCCCTTTCCAGAGAGTTTGCTGACACTTTCTAGAGAGGAATGGAAATTGAGAGCTTGAGAGCAAGTATTTACTAAATAAGTTGTGCATAAACCTGTAGAAAGATGAATGCAAAGGGATAAAGGTTTGAGCAAGCAATCTTCACTTCTCCCCTATTTCTTAATACTCAGAGGCTTCAAAAGGAGAGTGCGTGGACAGGCATATATCTGCAACTTGTGTGTTTTGGACCCCAAAAGGAATGTTTGATTGGATTTATTGTATGCAACTTGCACACCCATCTTCCAACTGTATTCCATGACAAGGCCCCATGCACACTTCCTTCACTAAGATATTGAGAAAAAAATGAAGGGGCCCCTGTGTTGTTGAAAAAATCTATAGTTGCTATCTTTAGTAACCCATTGAGATTGGCTCCCTAATTTCAGTGGAGATGGTGGAATCCTATAGCAGCAGAAACCAAGTGGCAGCATTTAACCACCAAGGATGAATCGGGTTATCTGTGCAATAAAGGAAAGCAGGGACACAGGTGTAATCAGAAAGTATTGGCCCTCAGATGGGGCCCAAACCTCAAATGATTTTGTGGGTAAAGTCATCAACAGACTTCTGGCATTTTGTGTATTTCACAGGAGAAGCTCTAGATCTGGTAGCAAAAAGCTTAAGTGGCCACAGTTGAGAATCATGACCTTTCATCCAGTTTCCAAACCTAAGTCAGTTCCCACCTCGAGAGTTATTTGATTGACGTGGTGGCCTGTTCCCCTCGAGGAAGAACACTGTGTCACTGCCTCAAGCATATACCATAAACTTTCCTCTAAGACTGAGCGACTGAACTGAACTGAACTGAAGCCTTTCCCAAAGGAACCTGTAGCCATTTGTTAAACTGCATTTTGAGAAAAGGAAATAATCATAGCTTTCACACTTATTAACTCCTGAGGACCGAAAATATCCTTGTGGTCCACCAGTCAAAATGGGGACTTAGAATGGCCATGGAATATATGGAGTCTTAGCTCAGGCCTGACTTACAGTGTGCTCAGATGGTCAGAAGATCCACTCTGTGGATCTCAAAGTATAATTGGAATAGGTATACAAGATAACTATATTAGCTTTCTAAATCACAGATCCAGGACCACTATGGTAGGGGACCTAAGTGGAAGACCTTAGGACTTTTCCCTTGTAAGACAGTAGATCAGAAGCAATGCCATATCCCAGAGGAAATTGTTGAGTTTAATGCCACCATCAAAGATTGGAAATACGACTAGTGATATTTGTCACATCTCCATTTACCTCACTTATTTGGCCTGTGCAAAAGTTGGCTAGATCTTAAGAGAATGACTGGATTACCATAAATCTAATCCTTGGCTGATTCTACATTACAGCTGACCTTTAAACAACATGCAAGTAGGGGCACCAACCCTCCAAATAGTTAAAAATCTGAATATAATTTATAGTCAGCCTTCCAACTGTGTAGTTTTTCTGTATTGGCAGTTCTGCATCCACAGATTCAAAAAACCTCAGATCGCATAATACTATAGTATTTACTATTGAAAACACGTGTAAGTGGACTCATTCATTTCAAACCCATGTTGTCCAAGGAGCAGCTGTAGTTGCTGACCCAGATATAGTATCTTTACTTGATTAAATCAGCACAGCCCTTGGCTTTTGGTGTGTACCTCCTGATATGATGAATTTACCAGGACTACCAGAAGCAGTTTGCTTTTATTTAGCAGGGCCAACCATATATTGTCACAGTTTTGCCCCAGGGTCAGGTTAGTCCTTCTGTACTAGAAATCTTAATCATCCCAACATTCCACAAAACATCACACTGGCCTACTCTTGATGCTATTTTATTGATTATATCCAATGAGCAGGAAGTACTTGGTACTTTAGATGTCTTAGTAAAGTATATGAGAACCAGAGGGTAATAATGATAATTGATAACCAGAGGGTAATATCATATTGAGAACCAGAGGGTATATTACCAGAGGATAATATTGATAATTCAGCCCCACAAAAATTCAAGAACACTTAAGTAACATTTCTGGATTGTCAGTGGTCACTGTGCCCAAAATACCTTTCTGGATTTTGAGGCAACATGTACTACCTTTGAACATGCCACTTCAGCCTATCTACAGAGTGACCTATAAGGTTGCTAGTTTTGAAAGACGATCAGAGCAAGAAAAGGCTGTGCAGTAAGTCCAGGACACATGCATACTGTGCTCCCAATCTGGCTGTGTGACCTAGCAGAGTCAGTGATTTTTCTGAGTGTCTATAGGAAATGCAGAGGCTATACAGAGCCTCTGACAAGCACCAACAGCAGAATCACAGTGCAGATTTCTGAGATATTGAAGTAAACCTCTGACTTCTTTAGCTAACTCTTCACCCTTTGACACACAGCCTTTGAAACATTTTTTGGTTTGCTACCAGGTAGATCCTGAATACATGAACGTAGGGTGTCAGTTTATCATGTGGACCAGACTTCTCATCACTGAGTGTTGTCTGTACTCCCTTGCCACGAAGTTGGCCATTCTCAGCAACAATCTGTCATCAAGTGGAAATGGTATTGTCAGGGAGAGGGAAATGTCCTCCTCTGCTCCTCCCGAGTCCCTGTGACTGGACTAATAATAAAATGGACATGAGAGACTAACAGAAATAAAAGAAACAACTTTTAATGCATGCACACAGAGTTCTCATAGAAGATGGGACCTAAGAAGTGGCCAGAGTAGGCATCTTTTACACTTTTTACACAAAGAAACAATAAAACTTGTGAGGAAAGAAACAGATTTTGAGTGCTCAATTGGTAAAGAATCTAAACAATTTGGGCTGTAGTAGTACATTAAAGAAGTAACAAAGTGTGTGTGTATGTTTAATACAGGTTTCTTGGTCCCAGATCCCTTGTCTCTGGCAATAGGGTATCCTCTACCTACAGATGGAGAGCATGCCCCCATTCACATGAGAGATTTATTTCCTGCTTTCTGGTATACAGGAGGGCCGAAGGGTCCCTCTTTCATTGGATATATTTTTTTTTTTTTTTAGTTACTCAGTCATGTTTGACTCTTTGAAACCCTCACCACACCCCCACACCCCCCGTCTCTCTGTCTCTGGAATTTTCCAGGCAAGAATACTGGAGTGGGTGGTCATTCTCTTCTCCCGGGGATCTTCCTGACCCAGGGATCAAACCTGGGTCTCCTGTATTGCAGACAGGTTCTTTACCATCTGAGCCACCAGGGAAGCCCAAATGTTTCATAAATAACTTTAATTCAAAATAATATACCATCAAGGCGTATTTGGTGGGGAGACCTAGCCCTCAGCCCCAATAGTATGTAAGGGACAGAGCTTGTGCAGATTTGGAAAGTATGAGCAAATGATTTGGACTTCTTTGATAGCAGCTCCTACTGTATTTCTCAAGCCTGGTTACAGGGGAGTCTGCAGAATATGCTGGTACCATTCAAGAGCTGGTACCCAGCAAGAGAATTCCAGAAAAACATCTGCTTTATTGGCTACGCTAGGGCCTTGGACTATGTGGATCACAACAAACTGTGGAAAATTCTTCAAGAGTTGGGAATACCAGACCATCTTACCTGCCTCCTCAGAAACCTGTATGCAGGTCAAGAAGCAACAGTTAGAACCAGACATGGAAAAATGGACTGGTTTAAAATTGGGAAAGGAGTATATCAAGGCTGTATATTGTCACCCTTCTTATTTAACTTATATGCAGAATACATCATGCGAAATGCTGGACTGGATAAAGCTAAAGTTGGAATCAAGTTTTCTGGGAGAAATATCAATAACCTCAGATATGCAGATGACACCACCCTTATGACAGAAAGCCAAGAGGGACTAAAGAGCCCCTTGATGAAGGTGAAAGAGAGAATAAAAAAGCTGGCTTAAAACTCAACATTCAAAAACTAAGATCATGGCATCCGGTCTCATCACTTCATGGCAAATAGATAGGGAAACAATGGAAACAGTGAGAGGGTTTATTTTCTTAGGCTCCAAAATCACTGCAGATGGTAACTGCAGCCATAAAATTAAAAGATGCTTGTTCCTTGTAAGAAAAGCTATGACAAACTTAGACAACATATTAAAAAGCAGAGACGTTACTTGCCAACAAAGGTCCATCTAGTCAAAGGTCCAGTAGTCATGTATGGATGTGAGAGTTGGACCATAAAGAAGGTTGAGTGCGGAAGAATTGATGCTTTTGAACTGTGGTGTTGGAAAAGACTCTTAAGAGTTCCTTGGACTGCAAAGAGATCCAACCAGTCCATCCTAAGGGAAATCAGTCCTGAATGTTCATTGGAAGGACTGATTCTGAAGCTGAAGCTCAAATACTTTGGCCACCTCATGTGATGAGCTGACTCATTAGAAAAGACCTTGATGCTGGGAAAGACTGAGAGCAAGAAGAGAAGGGAGGTGGCAGAGGATGGATGGTATCATAGACTCAGTGGACATGAGTTTGATCAAACTGGGAGACAGTGAAGGACAGAGAAGTCTGGCACTTATGCATCCGGAAGTTACTTCCTGCTCAGAATTGTTGACAAGGATGTGAATGTGGACTTAAACATAATCAGAACTAAGAAACTATAAGTAGCAAATCATCATGAAATTTTATTCCACCAATAAAGACAAACAGAAATGACTTCCTACCACTCCTGTTCATTAACATTTTCAACAGCAGATGACAGGCACTTAAAAGTTCTGCCCAAGACTTAAGTGAAAGTCGCTCAGTTGTTTCCAACTCTTTGCAACCCTGTGGACTATACTGTCCATGGATTTCTCCAGTGGGTAGCCGTTCCCTTCTCCAGGGGATCTTCCCAACCCAGCGACTGAACCCAATTCTCCCACATTGCAGGCGGATTCTAACTGAGCCACAAGGGATGCCCAAGAATATTGGAATGGGTAGCCTATCCCTTCTCCAGCAGATCTTCCCAACCCAGGAATAGAACCGGGGTCTCCTGCATTTGCTCACTGAGCTATCAGGGCTTAAGGCTTTATTATCAGGGCGAGTTTTGTGTTTAAATTCAATGAGGAAATCCAGATATGATGCATGGAAAAGCTCCAATGAGTATTAATTCACAATACTGTACTTTTGCTAGTCTACAATCTAGGCTATGATTTGAAGATGTAGTTTTGTAATTTCTTGCTTTGTGTAGTTATTCTTAACTCTTTATAGCATGCTTTAACTCAAGTTGTAAGCAAGTTTCATATACCAATTAGGCTTTGTGCCAACTAAGTTCAACTGAAACCAGACCTTGAATCCCTAAAGTTGTAAAGGTTTATTGTGACAAATACAGAAACAAGATATGGAAAGAACCATTGTTTGCTTATTTTGTTAATTGTTACTCCTACGTGTAGTTATGAAGTTCTGCATTCCACTGCTTTAGCAGATTGTTTTAGTTGACATTTTAAAATTAAACTAACAACTAATATTCTTGTAATTTGTGCTTTTTCACCTGGAGGGACAATAATGACTATGATGACTGTAATGATGGATCTTATTTTGATATTTTCCCATCTGAATCTGCATTTAAACAGTATCCCCAGATGATTTATTGTCACATTATAGTTTAAGAAGCCATGGTCTAAATACTTGGAAGCACAACTTTGTAGTTAAATTATTTTAACTTCTGAGATTTTGTTTTCTTTTCTGCTCAGATGGAAGCATATTTTTACTCTTGAGAACAATTCATTGATTTTAAGCCAGTCTCACAGACTGTTAGAATTGTGAATATTATTTTAACCTTTCAAAGTATCATTTATAGGTATCTTTATTTATTATTAATACCTTTTTGTAATGTTTACGTATATACTAAGATATAGATTAATTTTTAAGACCAGAACGTCTTTGAATTTTAATTTTTTCTAACTTTAGACATTTATAAGAATTTAGAACTTAGAAAATCTGAATTTTAATTACTTTTTTCTAGTTTTGAGAAACTGTTTTATGGTATTCCCTTCTCTTCTGTGAATGTGATCTTTTATAATTAGCAAGTAACCATTTTGGATAGGTATATTTAAAGATTTTAGAAAGAGAACAAGAACAAAGCCTTTGTCTGCTAATCATTTCTAGTGTGCAAATATCCTGAGCTTGCTGTTGTGCTGAGTTTTTGTTTTTAATTCTCAAACTTAATAACCCAATTAGAAGTTGGTTCTAGGAGAGATTTGTTTTGGTTCACTGGCTGTTTTTACACTGATCATCAAGGTTGGCAGGTAGTATGGTCTAAGAACATGGTATTATTCCTAGGAATAGGAATTAAGACCCACCCCCCCCAGTTTCATCTTACTCATTAATTAGGATTATGTCTTTTATTGTTCACAGTCTCATTTTTTCCATCTTTATTATGGGAATAAACTATTATTTTAAAAATGGTTTTTACAGCATCATAGTTTGGAATATAACCTCAATGCCTCATTTATATCAGCAATTAATCCCTTAGCTTTTCCAGGAAACTTTGGGTCATTCTTGCTTTGGATTTTATCTTATCTCTCAGTGTCAAAATAACTTGCTTAATTTATATCAAGAGTCTATTGTGAAAACCTGTCTTTGGAGTATTAGAAACTTGTGGTTGTCTTTGGTTAGGTGCAGTCCCTTCCTTATCAGGTGCTAGTTTTGCCCAAAGTCTTGTTACCTAAATGAGTGATTCTTAACCTTTGCTGCCTTTTAGAATTATCTGGAGAGTTTAAAATAACAACAAAAACAGGGCCTAGGCTCCATCACTAGAACAATAAAAAATTATATACTTTAAATATGTACAACATATTATGCATCATGTATATTTCAATAAATCTATAAAAAAGTTTTTAAAAGTCTCTTTTTAATAATGCACAGTGATCCAAACAGCTGGAGTTCCTCTCCATAAAACCCACAATGTCAAAAATAAATGAATAAATAAATAATAAAAATAAGTAAAATAAAATCAGACTCTGTAGAGATGAGGCCTAAGGCACTGCAGTTTTAAAGAGCTTTCTGCTCATGTGTGTCCAGAGTTGAAGATCAGTGGTGGAGATGCTTCGTGTCGAGTGTAATTTGTCGTTAATGGAAGCTTGATACTGTACATTAGCAGCAAAGAAGAGCACGGTATACACAGTCCTGAGGGAACTATGCTGGAATCTTCAGCTGATCAGCAATCGATAAAAAAAATAATAATAATCTATTCCCTTAGAAATAATGTGAGAAAAGCAAACCATCATCTTCCTACTTTAGTAGACTCTACCACTAAGCAGTCTCAGTTTCTTAACCCTCTGTTGTCAAAATCTACAGTCTCATCCTCCTCAATCTTTATTTGCAAAAATATGCTCTGAAGATAATTTTTTCTTTAAAACGTCACTTGTCCAGAAAACCTCACTTGAGTTGTTAAGAGACTATTTGTAGTTTCCCCCCCTAGATTCTCCCCTTATTTCCTTACATTTATAACATCAGTTCTTGACCCTAGCGGCCTTATTTCAGACAATTCAATGAAAATCTCAGGCTTTTACATCAGTTGGGGAAATGCTGCTTGAATGACCTTGGCCAAGCCACTTAATCTATTTGACTCTCAATGTTTGTCAGTGAAATCAAAGTATGTACACTTGTGTAGTAAGTGTCAAAGTATGTGGGACTTGACGTTTAACAAAAGCTAACTATTTCTATTATTTATGATAATAAATGAAACTTGGTCTACTTTCATCCCTTCTCTAGTCAGTGAACACTTATTGGGTACCCATTATGTCACCAATATTGGCTAAGTTTCAAGAAAACAACCATGAGTAAAGTGGTAAATTCATGTCCTTTATGTGCTTTTCTCGACTCTCCTAGTAGAGATCCTATACTAAATCCTAACTGAGTGGCTCCCTTAGGTAGATAAACATGTGGACTGGAGAGGATTACTGCACTATTGATGAACTCCTCTAGTTTATAGTTTATCCTTAAGAAAGAACTCACTTCCAATGGCCTCATTAATTCTATCCTCGTTTTCTAATTCCCCACCCTATCCACAGATATAACTTCTGGCATAAAATGTTTTAGAAAAACCATCACTAGTGTAGAAAGATCTAATAATGTCATCTCCCTCTACTCTCTACTTTCCCAGGACTCTTTCTTGTTCTACGTTGTGTTAAAACATTCTAAGGAATGAGACCAACTCATTCCTTCTCAAATTCCTAATCGAGCCTACTCTGGCTATGGAAGAAATCTAGGATCACTATGTAGCACTAGAAAAAGGGATTTTTGGTGACTGTCTCATGTTTATGAGTAGGATGGGAAAGAATGGAACTAGGGAGGCCATTAGAAGAGAGAAGGGTAATCAGGTTGTATTTTGTAGGTTGGAGACCATTATCCTGTGAAAACTCAATATTTTTCCTATCCTTATCTCCCTGGAACTGCTTAGATCATTGTTGCCCTGTTAGTTTGAATGTGTCCTAGATCCTAAGCCAAAACATGTTAGGGGCATGACTATAATTCACCTATTGGATTCTCTGCAAAAAGTTCATTTCTGATTTTGCACTGAAGTCCGTTAGACCAGGTCTCATGACATTTACTTTTAAAGATCAACCACTGTCAAACAATGAACATCTCTCAAGGGTAGTATTCGGATGTGGACACATTATCTGTCAGTCTGTTCTTCCTTGTTTCTCCTTTTTTCATATTCCTTGCTCTTTCCTTCCAGTTTCTCCTTTTCCTCTCCCAACCCTTCAGTTCAGTTCAGTCACTCAGTTGTGTCTAACTTTGTGACCCCATGAACCGCAACAACTAGGCCTCCCTGTCCGTTACCAACTCCTGGAGTCCACCCAAACCCATGTCCATAGAGTTGGTGATGCCATCCAACCATCTCATCCACCATCATCCCCTTCTCCTCCTGCCCTCAATCTTTCCCAGCGTCAGGGTCTTTTTAGATGAGTCCACACTTCGCATCAGGTGGCCAAAGTACTGGAGTTTCAGCTTCAGCATCAGTCCTTCCAACGAACACCCAGGACTGATCTCCTTTAGGATGGACTGCTTGGATCTCCTTGGAGTCCAAGGGACTCTCAAGAGTTTTCTCCAACACCACAGTTCAAAAGCATCAATTCTTCGGCGCTCAGCCTTCTTCACAGTCCAACTCTCACATCCATACATGACCACTGGAAAAACCATAGCCTTGACTAGACGAACCTTTGGTGACAAAGTAATGTCTCTGCTTTTCAATATGCTGTCTAGGTTGGTCATAACTTTCCTTCCAAGGAGCAAGCGTCTTTTAATTTCATGGCTGCAGTCACCATCTGCAGTGATTTTTGGAGACCCCCAAAATAAAGTCTGACACTGTTTACACTGTTTTCCCCAACCCTTAAATGTAGCTTTTTCTCTGGTGTTCTTTACTTCACTGTAGGTGAACTCTTTTGTACCCCAAGACTGTCAAATGTTCATCTCTAGCACAGAGCTTTCCCTAATTTTCAGTCCTATGTATCTTTTTCCCTGGAGAAGGAAATGGCAACCCACTCCAGTATTCTTGACTGAAGAATTCCATGGTCAGGGGAGCCTGGCAGGCTACAGTCCACGGGGTCCCAAAATAGGACATGACTTGGCAACTAAACACTACTAAACACCACCGTATATCTTTTTACTCATGAGAACTCACCTTGGAAATCCTACCAGCATCTCACATTTGTCATGGCCAAAATGGAACATCCCATCTCCAATGTATCTTTCTTCCTATATTTCCTGCTTCTGTTATAGGCATCACTTTACCCATCCACCTCCTCTTTTTCCCTTTCGTTCACAAAGTCCTATTTGATCTCAATTCCTTGAGTCTCTTGAGTCAGCCCTCTTCATTCTTCCTGTTCCTCTCAATGATTTGGTACACATTGCCTTTGCTGGTGCTAAGGAACTTGTGATATTTCAAAAATATAAATATGATTATGGTCCTTCCTTAAAGTCATGCAATACTTTCCATTCCATTCATTCAGGACAAAATTGGTGGAGTCCAAATTTACTGTGTGAGCTGATTGATCTTTAACTGACCTTCTGACTTTACCTCCTGCCCTTTCCTGCTTGTGGCTTCCACTTCTGCTGTACTCAAGGACTGATCACATCTTTTCTTGCTCTTAGACCTTTGCACCTGCCATTTCCTCTCTCTCCTCTCTCTTTTGTCCACCAGCCTAAAAATTGCTTATGGCTGGGTGATATCTCTGGGAAATTCTACCTAACATTTCTCCTGATCGTCCATGTGCTTTCGTAGTCTCCATCATATCACACTGCTTCATTGCCTGTTGAAGTGCCATCATTCTTATTGGCCTCTGCTCCTTAAAGCTTACCTTTAAGGTATCTTTCCTTTCATAGCCGTAGCCTAGCACAATGTTTGATAGAGTAAAAATGACATAACCACAGTTGGGTGGTTCTGAAACTCCTTATATCTTAAAGTGATGTTAAAAGTTTAAGAAAGAAAGAAAGTGAAGTCGCTCAGTCGTGTCTGACTCGTTGCGACCCCACAGACTGTAGCTTACCAGGCTCCTCTGTCCATGGGATTTTCCAGGCAATAGTACTGGAGTGGATTGCCATTTCCTTCTCCAGGGTATCTTCCCAACCCAAGGCTCGAACCCGGGTCTCCTGCATTGTAGACAGACGCTTTACCGTCTGAGCCACCAGGGAAGTCAAAAGCTTAAGAGATCATTTTAATTTTTACATAATACCACTGAAGCAACCAAACTGAGAAATATTGGAATCTCAGTTTTATGGGCAATAAACATCATAACTGAGGTATCTTTTGGAACCAAAGTGTCCATGCTATACTGGAAACATATAGAGCAGTCCAGTTAGAAACAGTATATCAAACTAAGTTTGCAGGTTCTGCCTATTTTGTTTATCCAGCTTAAAATTTCTCGTTAAAGACTAGAATATCCATCTTAGAACTTGATTTTCTTATTTTAAATCTAGTGATAACTTTGGAAAAGAATTTAATTAAATAAAGTGCTAGCTTTTACTTCTATAAATGACATTTTCCTTAAAATATGTTTAGGATTAGGGAGCGCTGGCATTTTCCTTGCCCCTTTGCCCCTGCTAATTACTTGACTGATTAGAATGGTGCATGGTGTATAATTACGTACTGAACCCTTCACATTACCTTTTTTTAAGCATTGTGAAGAAAGTCCATCTTCACTGTGATTCAGGCTGCAGTTAAAGTCCTCTTTTACATTTTGTTTCTTTTGCTTCTGGTGGCCTGTATTAGGATTTGACAAACATACTGCTTTGTTCTTAGGATCATTTACAAGCAGGATTTTATCACACCAAATACTGGTTGTATTCAGTTATCTCTAGCGCCTCTTTAGGGACACTTCAAATGAAACTTACTGCCTTTTTTTTTGTTGTTGTTACTAGATTTTGTGTTTGTGTGAGCTATGAAAAATAGCCGTTATATAACATTATCTTAATTTTCCAGTCTTTGTTGGTTATGTCAAATTCACAGGCACTATCAGGTTCACAAATTTGGGAGGATGCCGGTTTACTTGGTGGTGAAGCTGCTTTATCATTTTGATTGATTTAGTTGGACTTCAGATTGTTGGTGAGCTTCTTAAAAACTTTAGATGTGTATCTGACAGTACCTGTCAGTGTACTTTTGTTTTCTTCTGGATTACCCCTTTCTTTACAGTCAGTTTAATGAAGTCCTTTGGCCTCTCAATTATTGAACTAAAATTCTTTTTAAACTCAAAATATATTTATAAAACCTATGCATATTATATGGTGGATAGTAGCCAGAGTTAACACATAATGTACTTTTTACTGGAGAGAAATCTCTAATATTTTATAACCCCAATAGATTATAGTTAACGATAGCAATTGTCTCTCAAAAGTGTAATTTTTTGAGGCCAAGATATCTTTGACCATTAGTAACCATAAGAGTATATTGTTAACAGCTTATGTTCAGTTGTTGTCTGAGTGAGTGAAGTGAACCATGCCTATAGGAATGAATAGCTACTAATACCATCTATCATTTCTGTTTACAGGTATTACAATTTAAGGAAACCTTCTTGCCGGCAAATCTATGATAAAAACTATACATAACAGAGGAAACTGTAACTATTATTTGTCAAGTGACAAGCTTTTCATGTCAGAATGGCTCACCTAAAACGATTACTAAAGCTACATCTTAAAAGACATTACCATAAAAAATTCTGGAAGCTTGGTGCAGTAGTTTTTTTCTTTATAATATTTTTGATTTTAATGCAAAGAGAAGTAAGTGTGCAGTATTCCAAAGAGGAATCAAGGATGGAAAGAAACATGAGAAACAAGAACAAGATGTTTGATTTAATGATAGAAGCTGTAAACAATATTAAAGATGCAATGCCAAAAATGCAGATAGGCGCACCTGTCAGGCAAAACATTGATGCGGGTGAGAGACCCTGTTTGCAAGGATATTATACAGCAGCCGAACTGAAACCTGTTCTTGACCGCCCACCTCAGGATTCTAACGCACCTGGTGCTTCTGGTAAAGCATTCAAAACAACCAGTTTAAGTGCTGAAGAGCAGAAGGAAAAAGAACGCGGAGAAGCAAAACACTGTTTTAATGCTTTTGCAAGTGACAGGATTTCTTTACACCGAGATCTTGGACCAGACACTCGACCTCCTGAGTATGTTGAAGCATATTAATTGTTTAGTGTTTATCTCGAGGGTTTGCCTGGAAGGGGCGTTAGTTAAGGTGATACTTGTTCTTTAGCCACTTTGAAGCAAAGAATTAGCAAATACCAATCGTTTAATCTGTTTCAGTGATTTTTTGCTTATTATTATTGAGGGTAGATTTCTGTATCTATGATTGGTGAGGCATTGCATACATGAAAAATTACCATCTTAGAAATTAGGAAACAGAATTCTAGATCTGACCGCTATAGAAACTCAAGGAAATCCTTTATTCTTAAAAGCTTTAGTTTTCTCATCTATTAAGCAGGAAATATGGGGTGGATTTTATGGGAAATGTGGGAGGTGGAAGAGTTATTTCTGTTCTTCTCTGTGTTGCTATAGAATAGAAATATTTAAAATGTGCCAAGATTTTGGAGCTATTAGATAATGATACTTTATGAGCTAAATCACAGACTCTGTGGCTACTTTTAGTGCTATAGTTATATTTCAGAATGCCCTGTGTTTTGTAACCTTTAAGAGCCAATATTGTCATAATTACTAATGCAACTGCAATTCTTTCTCTGGGGTATTGATGAACAAGTTCTTGTATTTATTGAGTTTTCTCCCTTTAGCTCCTGAAAGGCCAGAATTGCTTTTTATTGTTACTTTGTTTACATGTTTATCTAAAATATATTTTGCTTTACATTCCCTCACCCCAGATTCTTCTGTGCTGACTCTTTGTTCTTAGTTAACTGTTTTGTTATCTTTGAGGTAGTATCCAAATACTCTTATTTGAACTGAAATGGTGAAAACGAATTTCAGCACTTTCAGGCAATCTGTAGGTTTGTTAAAAGTGTAAGATAGACAAACTGTAAACAGTGCCTGCATATTTTGCTTTCTAGTTATAAGAGAATTAAATTTATAAGTGTGGCCGAAGAAATGTACTTTAATGGCAACCCACTCCATTGTTCTTGCCTAGAGAATTCCAGGGATGGGGGAGCCTGGTGGGCTGCATCTATGGGGTCACACAGAGTCGGACACGACTGAAGCGACTTAGCAGCAGCACCACACTTAGGTCTATTGCTTTCTTCATATTTTTCCGGATCTGTTATCATGAATACCTGGTCCAACTATGAGTCCCTCAATACTGAAGCTGTGTAAATTTTTTCTGTTGCTCTATTTTAATGTATATGATTCAGGGTTAAATTGCTTATTATTTTAAATGAATGTGTGAAAAAACAAATGAGTGGAAAATATTCTAGCTGTTCTAACAGGGCACCATATAGTTCCTTTTTTATGCTGATAGGTTAAAATGCACTATGGTACTTTACTGATTTTGGAAGAAGTGTTGATTGAAAAGTAATCCTCATCACAAATCAAGAAGCATGCTTTTTGTTCTTTGACATAACAAAATGAACTTAAGCCTTTTCCTCAATATAGCATTGAGAATCTATAGTAATATTCAATAATGTTAATCAATAAGTAAGTGCAAATTAGCTAAACAGACAAAGAAACTTTCTTTGGACAGTAATGCATGCTTAGAACTGTGAAGAGTTGAAGATTTAATATTTCCATAGTTTTATATCAGCAATAAAAACATTTTCTGAAGAATTGCTAATCTTTTACATGCTCATTAGAAATATGGATCTAGTTTCTCCCAAAGCCAGATGGTCTTGTGACTAATAACTTAAGCACATTTCTATATGCCAACTTTTTGAAATGGTTTGACTGGGAATCTGTAATTACTTTGGCAAGTTATTTTAATTTCACTACTTTAAGTGACATGTGAAACAACTTTTAAAGCATAAATTGAGCATGCTAATTGTTTCAAAATAAATGAGGTTTATGAAATCATATTGTGAAATTTTATTATCACTTGCATTGATGACACTTCTACTTGATATAAGTACTTATCAGTTAGGCAAATAAACCCTAGTTTAAACTGAAAGTCTTATGAGATTAAAGAAATAACATTTCACTAGTGTGAATTTTTGTAAAGTATCCTACTTTAAATCTTCAAAAACTTTTTCTATTTCTTAACTAATACTATATTAGTCACATGGCAAATAAATATAGGGAATTTTTTTTTAATCTCAAAGCTTCCTCCCCCAAATGCTTATAAGACGACTAATAAGGCTTTCTCTTTTCTTAAAAAAATAGTATGAAGTTTTTCATAATTTTTACTTATACTTTGTTGTTTTATAAAACTTCATGTATTAAAAATACAAACTTATATTTCGCTATTTGTTTCTGTGTAATTTTAACTCAAGGAAAGATAAATTGGTTGGTTGTATTTGGACTTTATTTTTAATGAGTAGATGAGTAGTTTATCCAAAATTCACTTTAGAACAAGTCATTTGTTTTCATCTACCAGGGAGGATGAATGCTATTATTTCCTTCTGGCTATGCGTTTGTGCCACACTTTAAAAATCACGACAGTCCTAGAGAGAAAAATCAATTTCATGCAGAACCTTCCTCCTCTTTTCCTACTCAGTGGTATTGACACCCTCTCAATAGTTTACCCCTAATCTAATTCCTTCATCACTACAAATATTTCACCCTAAAGATCTCTCAGAAAAGGATCTGAGACACATTCATACTGATGTATGGCTATAAAAGTAGTAATTAGAGTTTGTAGAGTATCTCTTTTAGGGTGGCTGCTTTCCCAGGCCTCTGGTACCATCGTGGGGACTCTGGTTTCTCCATCGGCCCTGGCAGAGCAACGGAAGTGTGCTGGGCTCTTATCTCCGAGGACAGTGATTTACTTCCCTACCTTTGGATTTGACCAGCACTATTTGTTCACACACTATTTGTAGTGGCATTTGACTGTGTGGGAGGATTTCATGGTCCGTTTTCTAAAAGTGTACAACCATTTATGGTTATCAAAGATCCAGTTGTTTTTGTCTTTACCATAAACCACACATATTTTATGCCCCAGGTTCAGTCTGTCTGGTTTTTCTGTGTTTTGAGGCCTCTCCTGTATGTTATTTCATTTGGTCCTCACCTCACCTCAGCTGAGGAGGGGCTGTGGTCATCTCTAGTCCCAAAGGCTGGAGACTGCAGACCCACCCACATCCCAATGGGTTCAGATGAAGATTATTTTCCTTGAGGGTGACATTGCTATAAAAATGAATTCAAGATCTGTTTATAACTAATGTTTTTTAGCAAATGAGTAGGATCACTAATCAGTCCATAAGCCACCTAGGGTCTTGTTCCTTACTGGAGCAAAATCTTTAACACAGCAAGTCATGTGATATATGGTAGGTACTTAACAACTTTTTGCTTCTGATGATCATTATAAGAAAATAGGCTCTGTCAAAAGCAAATTTTTTTTTCCCTTTTGGTTCAGGTACAAGTTAAGGAAATTGATTAAACAAAAAATATTACATACTTAGCAAATATCTAATTTAAGATAATCTCTACAAAGATGAGTATTAATTTAATAAAGTTTTATTGTTAAAAATTGCAAATATTAAGAGAAAGGCATCATTTCTACAATGAAAGAAAAAAAACTTTTTTAAATTTGAGCAGTTACACTTATTTGCCATTTTACCGTTTGGCTCACTTCTAGGTTATTTTTCTTATCTAAAATGTTATTTATATTTAAAGTTATATTCTTGAGAAAGCTTACAAGAGCATGTTTTAATCCATGACATGTGATCAATGTCAGTGGACATGATCTCTAGGTGAGTGATCTATTTGTAAAACTTTTGTTTCAATCTGTTTGCCTTTATATAGCGTTAAGATCGTCTTACATAGAAATAAACTATGCGCCAGCATTTCTACTGTGTTAAAGATTAAAACAATGATAATTTTAGCAATGATATAGCTATGAAATAATGTAATAAAGTTCATTATCATTCTTCTACTTTGGCTTTTTCTAGATGTATTGAACAAAAATTTAAGCGCTGTCCTCCCCTGCCTACCACCAGCGTCATAATAGTTTTCCATAATGAAGCATGGTCCACGCTGCTTAGAACTGTCTACAGTGTGCTATATTCTTCACCTGCCATACTGCTGAAGGAGATCATTTTGGTGGATGATGCTAGTGTAGATGGTAAGAAAGAACATGCAAATTAGATTATTTCCTGAGTAAATCCATGTGGTATTGTCCAAAGTCTTTTTGGTTGTGTTTACTCTCTGTATGCCACCTCAGAGCCAGAATATAGTGTCTTGGATGCTGTGTATGATGGGTAGAAGGAGAATCCAAGAATGTCCATATTCAGATATTTTGGAGTTTGTAATGTGTGAAACACCATTATTTATAGTTTTGTAGTCCTCAGTGTGAGGTTTTTTTCCTTTTAAAGACATGATTAGGGGCACATACTTGTGCCTTGAGTTAGGCTGCCTTGGTTTGAATCCCATTTCTTTTCCTAACAAGCTATGCAACTTGGGCAAGTTACTTAACCCCCTTATACTCAGTTTTTCTGTCTGTAAAATGGGGAAAATATCATATTTCATCAGATTTATTGTAAGATACATTATTAGTTTACATATCATTAGAAAAAAAGACCCTTACAGTCAATTAAACTAACATACCATTGATTATAAAAAGTACATAGTTGTAGGGTTTAGAATTGAAGAAATATATTAGTATACAACTCCGAGGGTTGTTTTAAAGATTAGATGAATTAATATAAATATTAATAAATAATATAAAAAAGTAGTTAAAAATTACTGAGGAGTTATCATGTCCTGTTTTATTTTTGGTTCTTTTAAATATTCTAATACCACTTACAAAGCTAGCTAAAATCATTAATGAATTTTCACTTCAGTTTACAAGTCAATAGTCAGTTGCTAAGTTACACATTGTCAGTTGGACTCACAGGATAATTGGACAAATACTCTAATTTGCTGAATTTTCAAACATTACAAATATTTTAGGTATCAAACAGTGACAGATTATTTCAATGAATGCAAACTTTATTCCTGAGTGAGCCCAAGTTTGGAATTAGATTTCTTAAACTCAAATTCTAGCTTTTTGGAAACACTAGTGAGCAGTTTCCTAATCTATAAAATTATGATGACATTCTTCCATCAAATTCAAGAACCATCTATCATTAGGTTAATCATTACTTTATAGGGCTTTCCCTGGTGGCAGAGATGGTGAATAATCTGCCTGCAATTCAGGAGGCCTGAGTTTGACCCCTGGGTTGCAAAGATCCCCTGGAGAAAGGAATGGTTACCCACCCACTCCAGTATTCTTGAGTAGAGAACTCAATGGACAGAGGAGCCTGGTGGGCTACAGTCCGTGATGTTGAAGAGTTGGACATGACTGAGCCACGAACACTTTCACTTTTTTTTTTTTTCCATTGCTATAGACCATGAGGGGAAAAAAAGTTGCCTATTGTATCATGCTGCTGCTAAGTCACTTCAGTCGTGTCCGACTCTGTGCGACCCTGTAGACTGCAGTCCACCAGGCTTCCCCGCCCCGGGATTCTCCAAGTAAGAACACTGGAGTGGGTTGCCATTTCCTTCTCCATTGCATGAAAATGAAAAGTGAAAGTGAAGTCGCTCAGTCGTGTCTGACCCTTAGTGACCCCATGGACTGCAGCCTTCCAGGCTCCTCCGTCCAGGGGTTTTCCAGGCAAGAGTACTGGAGTGGGGTGCCATTTCCGTCTCTGCTATTGTATCATATGTCATCAATTAATTATAAGATATATCCAGATTTTAGACATGGTAGTAAGTGAATAAAACACAAAATTATTAACTTGGTTTATTTAAATATTTATACATACAATTCTAGACATCCCTATGGTTTCAAAATAAAATAGCCCAAGTGAATAGAGGTTATATTATTGAGCTAAATTAACATCCAGATGGAATAGGATTGCTCATCATCAGAGATCTTTGACTTAGCTATAAAACCTATCCACCAAACAGAGAAGCTTTATTATTCAGGTTCCCTGGATTCAAGTTACAGTACGTCCAGATTTCTGATTTGAATCTTTAATCCTCTGAGCCAGGTTGCTTCACCATCCGATTGTAATCAGTTGGTTTATTTATTGCTTGATTTGTTCTATATTTCTCTAATTCTTTGTATCTATTTGGACCAAACTCCATGGATTTTTAAGTGACATCTGATTAAGTTCTCTTGTATGTTTTATGTAAAAAAATAAAGAAAAAGAAAAATCCAGAACTTTATTTTAGAAATCTTTTGCTTTGGTTTCTTGAGCTCTTTTCTCAGATAATTTTTATTTTGTTGATTTCTGAAGAAGTGGAACAACAGGGACACAGTAAGGTTACATCTAGTAAGCCTTCGGTTGAAAGTAACTTATATTATTTAATTGCATAGCAAGATTAATAGAATGAAAGGAAATCAGAATAAAGGATGATATCCATTTATAATCTTTCTGTTTCAACCATTTTAATCTTTTCTTTCCTAATCACTATCTAAATAAATATATAATCTTTATATAATTATACCCATGAAAGAAATCCAGTTTTGAAATCTGACATTTTCACATTACATTGTTATTAGCTTGTTTCTGTTACCTTCAAAACTTACTTTTAATGACAATAATGAACCAGATATGTTTTGCTTTACCATACAATTTGTTTACCCCTTAGTCTTACTATAAAATGATATTGCAGTAGATACCCTTGTGCTTATATTATTTTCCTTTTTTTGAATTATATCTTTAGTCTGGAATGGCAGGGTTATTTGGTTAAAGTGTCTGAATTTTTTTTTTTTTGTAATTCTTTATAACAATCAACAATAGATTTGGAAATATTTTTTTGACAAAGGGCTATCTTTGCATCGTAGTGTAATTGTCTTATTGGATTCAGTCAGAGAACTATCCAAGGAGTACCCACTGTGGAAAATGTATCCCTAGTTACTGTAAAGGAGCTTGTGAAGTAGAAACCAGAGTCCCTGACTTCAATTTGCTTGATGGAAAAGCATGAATATGTGGGTTATCAATTAACAGATAGCTAAAACCCACTGATACCAAACAAAATATAATGAACATTTCCAGAGCATAGACCATGTGCTAGTTTTGTTGTTATTTAGTTGCTAAGTTGTGTCCCAACTCTTTGTGACCCCATGGGCTATAGGCCACCAGGCTTCTCTCTGTTCATAGGATTTCCCAGGCAAGAATACTGGAGTGGATTGCCATTTCCTTCTCTAGGGGATCTTCCTGACCCAGGGCTAAAACCCAGGTCTCCTTCATTGTAGGTGAATTCTTTACTATCTGAGCCAACAGAAAAGCCCAATGTGCTAGTTTAGTCCCTGTCTTAAATATTTTATTTGTATAACTGATCTTTCATTGTGTCCTCCCAATAATCCCCTATGAGGGTAAATCCTATTATTCTCATTTTATAGGTAAAGAGAGGTACAGAAAGGTAAAATAACTTGCCCAAGTTCACATAGCTAAAAGTAATGGTGCTATAAATCAGACCCAGGAAATTTGACTTCATGGTTTTGTGTTTTTAAATTCATAAAATTAGGAGTGTGGATGGGGGTTAAATTTAAAAGGCAGGTAAGAATTTATAGGAAATTCAAAAGTTGTGGGTGAGTAAAATTTCTTAACTTGTGAACAGTGAGAGGATTTATTGAAGGAATCTGTAGTGACTCCATTTAAAAAATCGATTCCCGTAAAGATATTTGAAATGTTTCTATTTTATAAGTTTCTGCTTTGTGAATTCATCATTAGAGCAGAAATATCTATGGTTATATTTTTTTAAGACAAATTACAATGCTACTTGTCTTTCAGAGAATTAGTTTTGAGGTACTTAGAAGGTGTTAAAAAAAGTTAATCTGTTACTCTGAGATAGTAATGTTTAGATAACACTTACTTTTCCCCAAATGCTATTCCTGGACCCTTCATGAATGTTTAAGCTTTAAAATAAGCAACTATCCTTTCTGTACCACAAGAGAATTTAAAAATATGCATAATTACAGATAAAGTCAAAGTCACCTCCAATTGCTTCTGAAATCTGGCAGAAGCAAACATCTACCCAGGAGGCTTGCTGGCATTCTCAATATTCCCAAATCGTTTTGAGTCTGTGTGATGGCCCAAGAAGGCCACGTGAAGAACTACATGGTATATTCAATGAAGAATCAAGCATTTAATGTGAAAAAACAGGCCTAAGAAGTTGTGTAAAAATATGGACAACACTTGAGTAACTTGACTGACATTTGTTTCTTTTACCTATTATATTAACTCTTGCTTAGTATGTATGTCATCCAAATAGGAATACTGAGATCTTAAATTACATACTCGTAAATCAGATTTTCCCTGCTTATAATATCATTACTGATTTGCATGCCCTTTTCTTCCTTCATATTTTTATTGGAAAAAATCTGTGTCAGGAGACTCCAGAGCTTTCAAAAATTTTTTGCTGACTCTGTGTAGAAATATTCCCAAACTACTGTAGCCTTGCATTTTTCTACTTGTATTTTTCTCAAATTTTGGTCTTAAAGTTATTTTGACCACTGGCTAAATGTCAGAGAATTTTTTTGAGACTTCACATTTTTCTATAAATTTCCAGATTTAAATACCAATTTAAAAAAATTTTTTAAAAATTAAAAAGAGAATCAAATATCTTTTTGGTCAAATTCAGTTTCTTTCTTTCCTTTGTCTCTTTTCTCTGGCCTCTAAATGAGTATTCTTAACTCCTGAGGTCTACTCCATTTGAAGTCTCTCACTCCTCCCAAACACATTGTATTTACTGACATGACATGGACAGGATGACTGTGTTATAATGTCATGCATTATAATTATCCAGAAGTTAAGGTTTGTATATGTAATTTTTTGCGTGCTGCGATTCATGGGGTCGCAAAGGGTCGGACATGACTGAGCGACTGAACTGAACTGAACTGAAGGATATAATATTTTTTATCTGAAGGGGCGGATGTGTATAACTGTTAAGATTATACACATAGAGGAATCATTGCCTGGTGCTTTCTTTGTTAGCTTTCATGTTACATGTGAAATAAACTTAGAAATGAGTTAATCTTGATTTTTTCTTTTACAGAGTACTTGCATGATAAACTAGAGGAATATATAAAACAATTTTCTATTGTAAAAATAGTCAGACAAAAAGAGAGAAAAGGTCTGATCACTGCAAGGTTGCTAGGAGCAACAGTAGCAACAGCTGAAACGCTCACATTTTTAGATGCTCACTGTAAGTATGCATAGAGAAACACAGTTGTAACATTTTCCCTCTCCCTCCCTCTAATTCAAAAGGTAAGGAAACCTTTTCTTTAAATGTCTAACAGCATTTTCTTTAACACCGCTTCCAACTGGTGATTATAGCAAGGATAGCACAAGCAGATTATAGCTCTGGGTAGGAAATTCCTTTCACTTATTTAAAGATCTTACCTCCTTTGTATTTGAGGTTCTTTAACTTTATGTCTTCCAGTGACCAGCTTCCCCAGTGAGTTATCCATGCCTGGGACAGTTTTTCAGATGCTTGTTTTGTATTTTTAAAAAAAGTGTTTTTCCATTATTCTTGATTATTGCACTTTAAAGTGAGTGAAAGTTTTGTTTGTGTGTGTCGTCAACTCTATCATTAAACTCTGTCCCAGTCTTCACACTTTTACTTTTTATATTTCAGTTTTCTTTCCCCTTCAAAGATTCGTAAAGTCCTTCTTGTGCCAAATGAGCTTGTCCCTTCATAGCTTCCTGTGTGTTTCCCATGAACGTTGTTAGTTTTTGTTTGTTTTCGTTGCTGCTGGGTTTTTTTCTTTATATTTTAATATTTTCTCCAACATCAATGATTGTAAATACAGTATTTGAAGACTATTTTTGGAGTCAATGTCTAATGTTCACCATAGGTATTACTCAAATGTCACGTAGTCCCTTTAGCTCCAAGCTTCCTGAGTTTTACTCTTTGTATGAGTGTTTAGCTTTGGATTGGCCAGCCCTCAGGTGCTGTTTGACCAAGCAAATGGTTTTGAGCACACACTAATTGTTACAGAAGGGCTTTTGGATTTGCTTGAGTCTCTTTAGAGCTTTCACATCCGGTATTCTCTCAATACCAGGCATTTAAGGAAAGTCTAAAGGTAATCCAAGAGAAGTGTTTTCAAAAGGAAACGGGCCTTTCTCCGGTATTCCTTCTCTTGTTCCAAAATTACAGTAATATCAGACTGGGCATTCTTCCCCTCCAGGCAGATTGTCTGCGGGTCCTCCTGGGCCATGACTGCCGATGGCCGGATGATGAAAAGTCCTGAGTAGGACCGCAGTGCCTCATCTCCTGGAGTCTGTGTGTGATGTGAGAGCCTGGCCTGGGGCCAGAATCCGACCTTTTGTGCCACTCCTTCATCCCCTTTTGTTAGTGCTGAGTTGGTTTGAATAGTTCTTTTCCAATTGCTAAAGTCGGACTATTCTGATTCCTTTACTTATTTTCTCCTACAATCTTGTCAGAGAAATGAAGATTTCCATTTCTATACCTTACTCAGGGAGACAAGTTTAGGAAATCAGGATATTTTTGGAGCTAGGTGGTAGCAAAAAGTCACCCTTGATTCATAGTCCATTTTAAAGAGAAATACACAGTGTGAAACTTAAATATATCAGTATCATTTTACTTCCATTCTAAGTTCAAAAAGTGTCACTCCCTCCCCTCCAAAGTCACTCCTTAGCTATGCTTAATCTTGCCTGATTTTTTTTTTTCATCCTACCCTTATCTCATTACGAGAAACCTTTAAGAAATCTCCCTTAAATGTTCAAAATAATAATAATGACTTAGATATTCTTATTTCTCTGCAAACTCTCTTCCAAAATACAAAAAGGAAAAAAAAAAACCTGGAGTGTTTTTGTTGAATTAATTAAAGTTGTATTCTTTCTAGGTGAGTGTTTCTATGGTTGGTTAGAACCTTTGTTGGCCAGAATAGCTGAGAACTACACTGCTGTCGTGAGCCCAGATATTGCATCCATAGATCTGAACACGTTTGAATTCAACAAACCTTCTCCTTATGGAAGTAACCATAACCGTGGGAATTTTGACTGGAGCCTTTCATTTGGCTGGGAAACACTTCCCGATCATGAGAAGCAAAGAAGGAAGGATGAGACATATCCAATCAAGTAAGACGATTGCTCTCAAAGTCTTATATATAGTCCGTTGTTTGAATGTCTGTGCTTTCTTTGTTTTTTACAGTAATTTCCACCAAGGTGATTCACACTAACAAAAATAAAGAATATTCTGTATGGAAGGAATAAAAAAGTACTTTATTTATGGGCTTGCTTATACACAATGTTACCTAGTAGGAAGTAGAATTAAGTGAGCTCTAACTATGTCTTCCTTATAATCATTACATAAGAATCTTTAAATTTAGTTAAAAGACAAAATAATTTTGCTCTGCTAGGGAAGGATACTTACCAAAGTTCCTCCCCATCCCCCAAAACTTGACTTCAAAGATTGCATTTTTAGTTTTTATTAATCTGTATAAAGCCTTGAAATTGTGATCTCTCTTTATTTGTAAATTTGATTCAGTTGCTCTTAAAATAGTTCTTTTTTTCTTATTTGGTTGTATAACAAAGTTTGACAATGGATTATTTTTCAGAACACCCACTTTTGCAGGAGGCCTTTTTTCCATATCAAAAGACTATTTTGAATATATTGGAACTTATGATGAAGAAATGGAAATTTGGGGAGGTGAAAATATAGAAATGTCTTTCAGAGTAAGTTTATAAATATAGTTCACATACTAAACAATAAAACATATATTTCTAGTTGGCTGATACAGATTATCATAAATGTATATAGTCTACTTTTTGTGCTTTCTTAAATTGTTAGAAATTTTAGAATCAATATATTTTCTTTTAAAATGTAGCTTAATATATTTATTCATTGCTGCCAGTGTAACAAGAGGAATCAGCTAAATGCTTGTGTCCAGTCACTGACACCAATTAATGCACTTGTAGCTACTGAATTCCAGCCAAGATAAATATAATTAAATCTAGTGCTTCAGGAAATTGCTTGATTATCAAGGGAGTCAGAATGGAAAAACATTTACATATAATTTTAAAGAACGTTGAATTTAACTCTTTGGATTAAATGAGCTTTTTCTATACATATTAAAAGTTATTATGAGAAATAAAGGTTTTAGATCTCTACATGTATGTATTTGATTTCATGAGTTCATTTTCTTCAATAGCTTTGTCATTCATTTCTCATCACTTAGGCTGGAATGTAGTAGAAAAAGAACTGAATTAACAGTTGGAAGTTTTAAGTTTTGGCTCTGGTTTCATCATATAATGGCAACAATTATCTTAGCCAAGTTTGAGCGGCCTAAGGACAGGGGTCTTGTTTTATTCTTTTGAGTATTCCCAGCCCCCAGCACATGTTGAATGTCAATCGTAGTCAAACTGAACACATCACTAAGCTTTCTCACTTGCTTAAAAGAAAGAATGTGATCACTGACCTAATATTAGCACATACTATTAAACATGACGTTTAGATTTTTCATTTATGGCAGAACAGATTGTCAAGACATCTAAGCGAGCAGGTCCTGATTTAGCGATTTGCCGTTTTATTTAGAGTTGAAGCAAATAAGTTTTTTTGACCCTCTTAAATGACATGGTATTTTTTAATATATATAATGACAAAGTTTAATAGGTTGTGTTTTGGAAAAACGACTGTCTGGAATGGTTTTCTTGATCACAAAATTGAACATACAAGAGGTAGAGTTTGGGCCCACGTACTCCAAATCTGCTATGGAAGTCAAATGCAGAAGAGCCATTGGTCTTCTGTGAATACTAGAGAACTTGCATATTTTTGACCGAAAAAACAAAAATTTCAGAGTTTATTTTTATGAGTGATCTGAAATCACTATTTTGTTAAGGTAATTTCTGAAAATATGTTTACTTTTTTTGCCTCTAGTGTCTGTACTGCCTAATGATAGTTCTTTAAGAACTTAGGTTGAATTGGCAGGGAACAGAGAAAGCTGTAAAGAGAGAGAACAGAGAAAGCTGTTTGTAAAGCTGTAATAAATCTCTTGTTTTTATTAGTATCTTAAAGGTGAACTTAAAAGCAACACTTTGATTTTCCTAAAATACTGTAAATTTAAACAAATATCATTAATTATCAGGTATGGCAATGTGGTGGGCAGTTGGAGATTATGCCTTGCTCTGTTGTTGGACATGTTTTTCGCAGCAAAAGCCCTCATACCTTCCCAAAAGGCACTCAGGTGATTGCTCGCAACCAAGTTCGCCTTGCAGAAGTCTGGATGGATGAGTACAAGGAAATATTTTATAGGAGAAACACAGATGCAGCAAAAATTGTTAAACAAGTAAGTTAGAACTAACAATAAAAATCCACAGCAAGTTTACATGTCCTTGGACTTGTTTGAGTCAACTCAAGTATAAAATATTTTTTAAGAAATTATTTTTGAAGCTGGTCTTTTTAACTCAAAAATATATAACTAACTGATACCAGTTTTCTCTCTATATTCTCTTTTTTTTTAAAAAAAAAAAGTCAAGTAAACTGAATTTAAAACCTGAGGCAATATACAGCAGAAACCAATGCAATATTGTAAAGCAATTTCTTCCAATTAAAAATAAATAATTTTTTAAATTGAGGCATTCTACTTGATGTTACTTTTTTTTTTAAAACATGAAAGATATTTAGTTTTTGTGACTGCTTTGGTTCAATATTTTACTTAATGAAAATAAGATGAAGTGGAACTGCTTTTTAGGTGATGTGATTAACTCCTGAATCAAGGTGCTAAGTGTCATTTTGAATTAGAGAGACAGTGTCAGATGTGGCAGAATAAACCAAGATGTCAAGCTTTTTTGTTTCCAGTTCTGGCTCCACTACTTTTCAGAAGCGTGACTTTGGCAAAGCCCCCTGAAACTGTAAAATGGTCATGGTACTTTATAGGGTGATTGGCAGGTTGGCCAGACATGGAGTGTATGCTCCACCACATTTCTTCTCTCCCCTTTCCTGTCTTGATATAAAATACTTACCTGTCTCCCAAAACAGCTGTGAAATAAGGAAATAAGTCCTAACAAATGCATGGCACTATGGTTGTTATTGACCTGTCCTAGATAAAAGCTCTGTAGAATCATCACGCCTTAGAATTGAGTCCCAACAGTTTCAATATTGGATGTGGTAACTAAGCTAGACAGTTTAAGGACATGCTTTGGTAAATGGCATCCAGTTCTTTGTAAGAAATCGTGCCAGTTTATAAGGAAGTATATATTGGGATTAAAGGGCATCAACACTTTGGATGTCATAAAGATCTGGTTACCTCATTTGTCTTTTTCTCTGGTCTCCGGTATCTCCCTATAACATGTCAGTACCAAGCAAAATCAGAGCACTACTGGACTGGATTGCTAGCCCTTCACCTGGGGCCGCCAACACAAATGGGGTAGTTTGTATACTGTATAAGGTACTTGGCTAAGCAGGCGAGTGGATACTACTACAGCTTATGATTTCTTGTCACCCACAAAGTGGCAAGTGACCCAGAAAACCCATTTTTACCTAGGGCAGATAGACCTACATGATAAAATATATAAGCTACCCAGAAGTTCTTTAAGTACTTACCCTATAAGTACCCAGAGTTTCCTACCTTTTGCTAAGACCTCTGGGTTCAAAACATTGAAGTTGGCACAGAAAATATTTTTGTTAGTTGAACTGATAAGCTTGAGTATTTACTTTTACACATATCTAGGTACTCATAATTTTTCTGTAAAATTTTGCCTATATCAAATACCTTTTCAACTTAGTGCTTTTAAAAAATATTTTCTTATTCCTTTTTAAATAAGATAAAGGGAAATAAAATACAGTTGATTAAAAACTTGACTTTTTCTACTAAAACATTGTTATTGTTAGGATATCATTAGGAAATATTGTTAGGAGTAAGCAGGACCCTTAAAACTAGAAAAAATATTCCTAAAGTGTAAAAATTATTATTATCTTTGTGGTCTTGACTGGAGAAGAGATATAAATTACATTGTACACTGGCACTGTTTCTCACACCTCACGTTATAGACCACTTTAGTGTATAAAACTAGGATACATTTCGAATGTCCCCACTACCGTTTTTTGCTTTCAGCATTTCATTTAGGATCTCTGTCCCATGAAAGAGGTTTGTGGCACAAAGGAAGAATAAAATAGCACAAGGTCAGCACTGCAGTGGTCCTTGATTCTCTTTGAAGCCGGAAGTGAGCAGCCAGGCATACTTCTTGCCTGAATGAATGGTGACTGTAGTTAAATTGCATATTACATTTTGGCCCAGAATTTTTTTTTTTAAAAAAAGACCTAAATGTAAATACAAATAATATCATTTGAAGTACTTCATCAGTGCTGTTTTAATTAAGCATTTCCCTTCACTTCTCATCTTCCTCCAGAAATCATTTGGTGATCTTTCAAAAAGATTTGAAATAAAGCACCGCCTTCACTGTAAAAATTTTACGTGGTATCTGAACAATATTTATCCAGAAGTGTATGTGCCAGACCTTAATCCTGTTATATCTGGATATGTGAGTATTTTCCTGTTCCTTTATACTTGGTGTACTCTTTGCCACCAATATTTATGTGGTTCAAGAAAAATTGCTATAATACTTTCTGGTTTATTGCTTTTGAGATTTTTACGTTAACATCACTTTCAGAAATCAGTTGGGAAAATATATAAACACGTAGATTTTTAAAAATTTTTACAACTTGAAAATTTCCCTTTAGATTAAAAGTGTTGGTCAGCCTCTATGTCTGGATGTTGGAGAGAATAACCAAGGAGGCAAACCATTGATTCTGTACACATGTCATGGACTTGGGGGAAATCAGGTGAGCACTGCACAAAAAATCCTGCCTTCTCTTTAGTACCTGCAACCACAAGTAAGTTCTAGCATGTCTTTCAGAACCCATATACCAATTTCATGTTCAGGTAAACTGGTATGTGAAATACCTTCAGAGTAAGTTAGACAATTAATATTGAAGTTGCAGAGTACTTTATTTTGATTTTCACTCTACCTCTGAAAACAGTTTGAGGTTGCTTACCCATTCAGTAGAAAGGCAAATGAGAATATAATAGGATAATGCCATCTGAAATTAAAACAAAAACAGGATCTTCTGTGTGAACCTTTAAGGCTGCATGACTATTAGCATGGTGATTTTGCTAAATTATACATAAAGGCTATACTTAACTGTATTAGACAGCAAATAACATCATGTGCATATTATACTTGTGTGGGTCACAATATTATCTCAACAGATTTTTTAAAAAAATATGTATGTTCTTGATTCTCCTTGATTGGTGACATCTTTGCTTGTTACTACCCTTTTGCTGTTTTACTAATTAACACTGAAATGTCGTATGTCACTATGGATAGAGAACATATTAAAATATTATTTCCAGGTTTTAGCTTCCTTTTCTTGCCTTTTACAAGTTAATTCCTGGAAGATTAGACTCTTTCTCTCCGTTGTTAATTCAACAAATTCACTAAGTGACCACTGCATACCAGGTATGCTGCTGGGTTCAAGCAATTTAGATTCCAGCTCCTTTAGGAAACCGCTGTTTCAAAACTGGCATTTACAGTCAGGATTGATAAGGTCTGGGATAAAGCTTTCAGAGTGCTCTGGGGGTATGGAGGAGGGCATCTGAACCAGGGTGTCCATACATTTGCCTGGGAAAGGTGACATTTGGGGACATTTTTTGAAAGGCACACATAAGGGTTAGTGAAATAGCTGGTGGGAGTGAGAACAGATTGTCCTAAGGAGAGGAGCTGGTATGTCTTTTGGGGGAGGGCAGGATTGCAAGTGTTTAGGTATAGAATCCAAGGTGTTCATAGAGGATTTTCATGGTATTATTAATGAATATTCATGGTGCCCTGTGTTAACAGGATGGAACTTTAACCAGTTTTAAGAAGAAAGGGCCAGCTTATCTCCTGGTCCATATACTTCCATGTTTTTTCTACTCAGCCTCAGTTTAATCCAGTTCCAATGCTTACTCATCCAAACCAATCAGTCTACTTACTGAAGGTAGATGATGCTGATGCCCAAAAGCTATAGGTAGAGAATAGGATCCATTGCTTGATGGTTAGATATAGTTCTGAGATAGGATGGAGATACACACAGATGTATACAGACTTACATGTATATACATATATACAGATGTATGAGTTTATATCTTCCTATTTTGAAATTTCCCTACACGCCATATTTTAAAAGAAAAAAATAATTCTACAAATCGTTGCCTTCTTTTGGAAATAACATGGGACTATCCAAGTGAAAATTAGGGTTTGGAGCAATGAGAAATATTTCCTCATTTGTAAAAATCTTACCATTAAATGTGCGTGTGTGTGCACAGTTTTGTCTGACTGTTTTGCGATCCCATGGACTGCAGCTGCCAGGCTCCTGTAGCCATGGAATTTTCCAGGTGAGAATACTGAAGTGGGTTGCCATTTCCTTCTTCAGGGTACCTTCCCAATCTGGTGATCAACCCGCGTCTCTTAAGTCTCCTGCATTGGTAGGCAGGTTCTTTACCACTAAATGTAAATATTTATAAATTTATTTCAGGCTTTCTATAGCATTACATCTATCTTACCATAAAAATTGAAGATATATTTTATACGCTGTTCTGTTTTTCTCCTGTCATTGCCATAAAGATATTTTTATCGTTCTGTCTCTAAAATAATTTTTAAATTATAAATATCATGGGGGCATCTTTTAGAAACTTTAGAATGGTTAAATAATTCACATATTCTTTCACCAAGTATTTGTTTGACAGTCTATAATGTAACTCACAGCTTATAGTAGTGAAGAAGACCAAGTCTCTGTCTTGTGAAGCTTGTATTCTAAAAGGAAAGGAAAAAATAAATATGTAATTTTAGGTATAAATAAAAATGAAATAGGGTAGGGAAATAATGTGTGTTGGGGGGTTAGTTATTTTCGGAGGTTCAGGAAGACCTCTTTGAGAAGGTGACCTTAGCCTGGAGGCCTGAAGGAGTTAGGAGAGGAACCACATCCTAGGAAGAGAGCATCTTGGCAGAGGGACCCAAAGCCAATGGCCCAGTGGCAGGTAAAAGGAGCGGGCACAAAGCCAGTGTGGCTGGAGTAGAGTGGTCCAGGAAAAGAGGGTGGAAAATGAGGTCAGAGACATGGATTCGGGGCCTGGTCATATAGGACTTTGCTGGCCATGTTAAGATCATGGATTTAATCCCAAGTGTGACAGAAGCCAGCTGAGGATTTTGAGTGGAAGAATAATATTTTCTGGTTTATATTTTAAGAAGATAACTCTGGCTTCTATTGCCCTGACATGGCCATTGATTTTATTTTGATTTATTTCCTTTAAATGTTATTTTCAGTCAAGCACTGCATTTAAACTAGTTTAGGAATTGTGGTTCCTTGAGTGGTAGATGTTTCTGAGATATCATCTAACTCGGTCATTTCCTCAGGCTTCCTTCTACTCTCTTAACAGATAATGATATTTTTTTGTAGCAGAAAATTCCACTGTAACAGTATTTGAATATGCCAAGTGAAAAATAAGTATTTTGATTATGTGACTAAGTTGACTAAATACTGGTGTAGTGCAGAGTGCAGTTTAATCCATTACGACTTTGTTACACAAGGCCTTGCTTCTTCCCCTTTCTCTTCCTGTGGTTTTGTCCTGGTTCTAAGTTAAAGTCTGTCCAGTGTTCTTAGCTAGCTAATTACATACTCTTTGGTTAAGTATCTTCAACTATTTTCCATTCCTTATAACTTCCCTTTTAATGTTTTTTAAAAAAATATTATTAGCGAAGTAAAGTACTGGTCAGCCTTTCTCATCATCTTTGAGGTCCTAAAGTTTATCTTTTTTAAAGCACAGACAGAATGTTGTTTTCCTGATCTAAACCCAGTTTCTTTTAATCTGAAGAAGGAAAGTCTTCTTTCTTTCCATCTGAAAAGCATTCAGTCTCTATCTGAAGAGCTTTCAGTCTCCATCTGAAGAGCTATCAGTTATAAAAATGACTGATATTATATTTGTGGAAGGAGATAAATTAAGCATGAGGCTAAGGCCAGGGGAACTCAAGATTAATTCAGCTAATGTTTGTGGAGTGCCTACTCTAATACACGTAAAGGGTTTAGAACAGTCCCTGCCTAGCACATAATAAGGGCTCAATAAATATTAGTGCTAAGACTAATTACTTCCCTATTGAAAATCAATTATGTTCACTCATTTTCTCTTTGGAATGTCAACATTATGAAATATTTGATCTATAATGGATGCCATTACTAGATACACTGCCTGACTTTGGTCTACAGTGAAGTCAGCTAGCTACACCATAATTCTAATAGAGTGCTGTGGAAGTTGTCTCTGATGACTCTGGGAACCCTGAGGACAGTGTAAGTTTGTGCATAGGACAAGTTCAGAGAAAACTAAAGAAGGAAGGTAATACTGGAGTTGACTTTTGAAGCATCAAAGGGAGTTAGCTAGGCAGAAAAGCATCCAGGGAGGTATTCCAGGGAGAGTACCGTAAAGCAGAGTCTTGGAGTTGTGGATACACATGTCCTGCTTTGGTAGGATTGTGTGAAAGGAGCAGTGTATAACCAGGACAATGGTTGATGTAAGATTGAAAGTGGAAGATTTCACATGCCAGTTAAGAAGTATGGGCTTTATCTTAGCAACAGTAGTGATTCACTTAAGCAGGGAGCGTAAGGGATCAAATCTATGTTACGAAAGACAAACTGGCAGCAAGATTGGATTGTGTTATAGGAGTGGAAGTTGGAGGTGGAGGTGTTGCAGTAGAGATTTTGAGTGCCTGAACAAGAGAAATGAGGGTGTGAAAGTAAGGATGGGTAGGATGGTAGCATCTGAGAGGAAGATTCAGAAAGGCTAAGGAGCTAATTAATTGGATATGTGGAGAGAGAGAAGCATCAATAATAGTAACAATAGCTAAAAATGAATTGAATGCTTACCACATCCAGTTACTGGTCTAAATGTTTTACACATGTTAACCCATTATAGTCATAACCCTATGTGTGCACTTGTGTGCTAAGCAGTTTTAGTTATGTCCAACTATTTATGACCCTATGGACTGTGGCCCACCAGACTCCTTTGTCCGTGGGATTCTCCAGGCAGGAATACTTGCCATGCCCTTTCCAGACCCAGAGATGGAACCACGTCTCTTACCTCTCCTGCACTGGCAGGTGGGTTCTTTGCCATTAGCGCCACCTAGGAACTATTAAATTACCTTTTACAGGCAAGGGAACTGAGGCATGAAAAACTGCCTCCCCCCCTTTTTTTGTCCATGGCATGAGGGTTGCAGGATCTTAATTCCCCAGCCAGGGACTTAACCTGGGCCACTGCAGTGAAAGTGCCTAACCACTGGACCATCAGGGAATTCCCAAGAGTACCATGTTTAAATACTACTAGTTTAAATGAAAGTACTGTTAATTGAGATGAATAAGAGGAACACTCTTGGGAGAAAAAGGAACGATGGGCTTGCTAAAGGTTTCCAGGCTCTTTTCTATGGCATTCCTGTTCTAGCCCCCATCCTACCTGATAGCATCCAATTTCTGACATGGGGAGGAAGATAGTACCTCCTTAATTAAGTAACTATTGGTGATAGGCTGGAGAAAGGACATAATCTTTTCTGTTCCCCAAATTCAGTTTGTAGTTATGATGCCTATTGTTCAGTGAGTTGCTGATTTTTTTTTTTTTTTTTCTGACAGTTTTGCAACTGAGGATATAGGGTGCTTTTGTCAATAACAGCATTCTTCCTTTTACAGTACTTTGAATATTCTGCCCAACATGAAATTCGGCATAACATCCAGAAGGAATTATGTCTTCATGCTGCGCAAGGTGTTGTTCAGCTGAAGGCATGTGCCTACAAAGGTCACAAAACAGTTGCCACTGGAGAACAGATATGGGAGATCCAGAAGGTACCTCAGTGCAGTTAATTCACCCCTTTATATAATTATTCTGAGTAGCTCTATTGCTTATCTGGGAAAATATATGAAACAGTACATTAATGTTATCTACCAGAATTTCTCTTTGTTAACTTTGTCGTTATATATCTCTACCTTATGTTAAGAAAGAAGGTATCAATGAATTAAATACTCTTAGAGCAGAATGGTTGTAAAATGTCTTAGAGCATGATTTATGCAGATCAACTTTCTGTGGATTATTAATAATAGTTGTCATATTTGTTTTTCTGGAGTTTCTTATAATGTTTCCTTTGACAGTCATACTTTTCTTGCCTAAACTGATACTTTCCTTCCCAATTTTTGTACTTTTTCATGAATCTAGATTTGAGGGAATACGTGAAAGGTGGGTTTTTTCCTCTTGTTTTTAAGCATATGTTTTAAAGCTTAGCTGGAATCTTGCAGTTCTTACCTGCACATTGTTTTGTATAATATTAGAACATTTATATAGCACCTTTTTTGAATCAAACATTGGTGGCATAAATTGCATTGCCTACACCAAAACCCAATAAGATTTAACCTGACATAGTAGATCTTAGAAAGATTCAAAGTTAAGAATGGTATATATCTTTCTGTTAAGTCTACCTTAAGCTTCCATGAGACCTTGAAGTGTTTTTCATATTTCTCAGTTACTCTGAGTCTTGAAACTTAATGTCTGTTTAATTTCTTTTTATTCTAGGACCAACTTCTGTATAATCCATTCTTTAAAATGTGCCTTTCAGCAAGTGGAGAGCACCCAAGCTTAGTGTCATGCAATCCATCAGACTCACTCCAAAAATGGATTTTTAACCAAAATGATTAAGTGTTCCTTAAAATTAAGGAGTTGAAAAAGGAGATATTCTTTCTCATAAAACTGTGACTAGGCATACACTGTAGTTTTTGAAAATTATGCAAAAGCAGCTAATTGTAACTTATTCCAAGTGCATTTTTTTCTTATTTATATCTTAAAATGTCTATGTAGCACTGCTACAGAAATCCCTTAAGTTTCCATTTCAAAGCACAATAACTAGTAATACCAAAGACTATTTTGAAATGTCCAGATGCAGAGGAAGAGAAGTTTACAGTATGATGAAAATAATTTTTCCAGTAAAGTGATGTTTGTGTGCTTTGTACACTTGAGAATATGCATAGTTACATTCACACACTCACAATTTAAAATATTTCTTCTAGTTTTTTGGGGGGGAGGGAGAAAGATTTGATACTGTATTTTTTTAACATAGAAATGGATCAGTGAAGGTCAAAAGTAGGCCTTTGTGTAAAACCAGGAAATTTTTTATAGATCTAGAATTTATTATATAAAAATGCAGGTAAACATTTTTTTGTTTTGCATTTTGTTAACTTATCTGTCAAATGTTTCCTTAAACATGAAATTAAATAAATAAGGAGAAGACTATTTTTAACACTTTAATTTCTTGGCAAATTTAAAAATATTTTTTAGTCTGAACTCTACTTGATTTGAAACATTGAAGTCTTCCTTAAAAGACTTTTTAAAAAGTACTGTGTGTTTTCCCAAAGAAATTAAAAAAAAAAAAAAAACCTCTAAGTTGCTCTGTGTTAAAAAGGTGTCTTTTTCCTTTCTGTTAGTCTTTTTTTCCTACCAAAATTCACTAATCTTGAATGTTTATGAAATTGAGTTTCAGATGCAGAATACTTGACTCATTTAAAGTTAAATTTTGTTTGTTACCGATTCAATTGTAGATTGTCTTTGCAATGAAAATTTTCACCAAAAACCTTATTTCTATCTATGGAAAATACAATAAAACCAATTTTATCAATATTATAAAGGATTTGATTTCAATTTATTTATTTTTTGGATAAAATATATAATTGATAATAATAGGGGAAGCATGAATTTTGTATACTGATTTTCTAAGCATCAATTGCAGAGTCATCAGATATTCTTAAGGGAAAAAAACTTAATAATAGCAATGGCATAAAAATGGGAAACGGAGAAGATTCTGTGTTAGATATTTAGAGAAATTTTTACTAATTTCTGATAGCTTTCCTTGAGTATATGATAACTATTTGGTGTGTGATGCTTACTTGGAAGACTTAACAATTTTTCTTTTTGGTAATTTTATATATAGATCCTTCTATTCTTATTGAATAAGTAAAATATGATTGGGTTCATTTTTTAACCTGGCTTCAATTGTGCATAAGAGGATATTTTAAAAATTATTAGTCCCGTCTTCTCACTGTACTTTGAACTTACATTAAAAAAAAAAAAACAAAAAAACCCTGCACTCTTTATTACAATGCCAACCTTTATTTTAATTCAACTGATATTTATTGTGGGCCTAACTTTGTGTCGGAAGTTATGGTAGGCATATTGCCTTTAAGCCTAGGTCTTATACAGCAGAAAGACAGATAATTTTGAAATAGCACAGTGCGTGACATTATGATGTTATATGTTATAATGCAAGTGACAGTTCACTATTTATAGTGAATATTTCTTTACTTTAATAAGTACTTTACTTTAAAATATTACTTTATTTTACTTTAAAATAGTTCTTTAATACTTTAAAAAGTATGACTTTAAGTAATAAAAAGTAATACTTCAATAAGTACTTTAATACTTTAAAAACCATGACTTTTTCTAATACTACTATGTATTGTGAAATATACACTAGAGCCCACGTACCTGTGCTGTTTCTGTTTCTCAGTCTGTTAACTCCAGAGTAAACATCCAGGGGCACAGATGGCTCTTGGAGCTCATTGTATCTCACAAAATCAAACAAATCCCCAAAGGGACTTTATAAATTATGAGCTTAAGTAAAACACATTAAAAAAACAAATCTGAGCTCCCTTTGTCATATATCATCATGTTAAGACCCAACCAAAAATCTATTTAGATTAGGTTAATTTTAATATAATTTCATTAAATGCATTCAAAGGGAGAGTCCTTTCTACCTGATTTGGGAGCCTCAGGCTGTTGCTCAAGTGTCATATAATTCATTTCATTAGGAATTTGTCCTTAAGGGAGAGGATAGTATCTTTTACCATCTGAATTCTGAAGCAGTGCTAGCAGGAAATTATTTCTGGTGACTTCTTATCATCTATCTGAGAGATCTGGAGGCACTCAAGTGTGAAACTGGAACTTTTGGTCAGCGTGAAGCTACCTTGGAGATGATGTAGTGGCTGCCTAAGACCCAGGATGTTGCCTTTATTCCAGAGGTACTGAACCCGCTGAGGTCAATCTGATGGGTGTAAAGCCATGACATGACCATTCAATTAACCATAGTAGAAAATAAACACTCACTCCAGTGTTCTTGCCTGGAGGGGACGGGGGAGCCTGGTGGGCTGCCGTCTATGGGGTCGCACAGAGTCGGACACGACTGAAGAGACGCAGCAGCAGCAGGAAATAAATAGTACACTAAAATTGCCTATTACTACAACTGACAATGACGATAAAGTTTTAAGTTCCTACATTGATCAGAGATGTGGCCTTACTTTTGAAAGACAATTTAGTTCAATACTATATAAACCATTAAAATATAAGTACAAAAAGATAGGAGCTTCAATTTTTGAGACAATAAANGCAGCAGCAGCAGGAAATAAATAGTACACTAAAATTGCCTATTACTACAACTGACAATGACGATAAAGTTTTAAGTTCCTACATTGATCAGAGATGTGGCCTTACTTTTGAAAGACAATTTAGTTCAATACTATATAAACCATTAAAATATAAGTACAAAAAGATAGGAGCTTCAATTTTTGAGACAATAAAGTTGAATGCTTTGAAGAAACTAGAAAAAGTCAAATCATTTTTTGAAAAAACACTGCCAAGTTATGTGTGGAAAAGAATTATAAAAGAGAAAACAAAAATTAAATTGCAGCATAGTTGACCTAAAGAAAGCAAAATATCCTCAGATGGTGCATTTGTAGTGTGGTTATGCAGAAAAGATGTTGCATAATTCTCATAAACCAATTCACACTCTTTTAATATTTCTTGGATATCACTCTGTTAATTCCTGAATATAATTTTCATTGATTTTTCTAAGAATATTCATAGATTTAAAATGTTTGTGTTTACATCTACTGCATTGACAGTTTCCTCTGAGCTATATTTTCCCATATTGTTTTGGTTTCTGTGTTTCATAATGGCTACTTTCTTTAAACGTCTGATGCTTCTTTAACAGAGGATAATTGAATACTTAAAGGAAAATTCGCCAGTATGGGGAGGGCTTGTTGGCTGTAGTCTTTCCTATTCGGTGACCTTATTGGGGCTCTTGTAGTGTGAAACAAAATGACTGTTGAGATCCCAAGAGAAGAAGCTTCTGGCCACCTTCCTGGAGGAAATAGACTGAAATGTCATTGGGAGAAGAAGGCTGGGGCTGTATTTTCAATGTAGGACTCCCTTCCTCAACTGTGCTTTGTGTTCCCTATTTGAGAGACCCTCTTTTTACCTTCTCCAGTGAGTGAATATCTAGGCTTCTGCTTGTGGCCAGGAGAGGATCCAGAGGTCTGACTGGCAGATAGACTTTTAGCTAGTCTCCTCTTTCAACTCTGCTTTCTGTAAACCTCACTTCTAGAGGCACTGAGGACCACCAGCTTCTTTATTAGTATTTCAGTGGTTTCACAGTACAAAATGGATTACTGGTCTGCTCTCCATTGCTAGCTTTGAATTAATCTTCCTTCATTCGGCTGACCCTTACTATGAACTGGTTTGCATTCCAAACTCCAAAATTTCATCATCGAAACTCTTTCTTTCTGTGAATTTTCTCTGTCTTTTTAACGTCATTTTCAAGGGATTTTGGAAGGGACCAAAAGAGAATGAGGATCCAATCTGGTATTCTTTTTTATTTATTTATTTATTTATTTATTTTCATCTCAGGTGTACATGAGTTCTGAATCTTGAACCCCCCCCNCTGGGAGGGATTGGGGGCAGGAGGAGAAGGGGACGACAGAGGATGAGATGGCTGGATGGCAGCACTGACTCGATGGACACGAGTCTGAGTGAACTCCAGGAGTTGGTGATGGACAGGGAGGCCTGGAGTGCTGCAATTCGTGGGGTCGCAAAGAGTCAGACACGACTGAGCGACTGAACTGAACTGAACTAAACTGAAGCAACTACTTTAGTGGTAACTTTAGGAACAAAGACTATAAACTAAGAAATGCATTGTGCACTTTTACTTTTGAATTAAAACAACTTTTCAGTTTTGTACATATTCAGGTACAGTGATGAAGAGGAAACCTGATCTCGCTGGGATATTGAGACTCTCAAGTTTCATGTTCTAGTGAAACAGCTTTATCTATTTTTATTGAAGTATTTACAAGTTGATTTACAATATTATATTAGTTTCAAGTGTACAACATAGTAACTCAGTATTTTTATAAATTACATTCCATTTATAAGTGTTAGAAAATATTGGTTGTATTTCCTGTGCTCTTCAATATACCCTTGTATCTTGTTTATTTTGTACCTCTTAATCCTCTAAGCCTACCTTGCCTCTCCCTCATCTCTCTNTCAAGTGTACAACATAGTAACTCAGTATTTTTATAAATTACATTCCATTTATAAGTGTTAGAAAATATTGGTTGTATTTCCTGTGCTCTTCAATATACCCTTGTATCTTGTTTATTTTGTACCTCTTAATCCTCTAAGCCTACCTTGCCTCTCCCTCATCTCTCTTCTCACTGATAACCACTAGGTTGTTCCCTATATCTGTAAATCTATTTTGTAATATTTATTCATTTGTTTTATTTTTTAAATTCTACATATAAATGATATCATACAAGTCTTTGGTAATGACTCAAAAAGGTGTATGTAGGTTATTACATGATACAGCAAGTCTACTCTTACTTATATACCAAATAGAATTTAAAACATATTTTAACACACACACACAAATTGGCTCACAATATTCATAGCAATATTTTGTTATTAACTAAAAAGTAGAAACAACCCAAATATCTATTCACTGGTATGATATACCCATACAGTTCAGTTCAGTTCAGTCGCTCAATCGTGTCCAACTCTTTGCGACCCCACGAATCACAGCACGCCATCACCAACTCCCAGAGTTCATTCAGACTCATGCCCATCGAGTCAGTGATGCCATCCAGCCATCTCATCCTCTGTCGTCCCCTTCTCCTCCTGCCCCAATCCCTCCCAGCATCACAGTCTTTTCCAATGAGTCAACTCTTCGCATGAGGTGGCCAAAGTACTGGAGCTTCAGCTTCAGGATCATTCCTTCCAAAGAAATCCCAGGGCCTATCTCCTTCAGAATGGACTGGTTGGATCTCCTTGCAGTCCAGGGGGCTCTCAAGAGTCTTCTCCAATATCACAGTTCAAAAGCATCAACTCTTCAGCGTTCAGCCTTCTTCACAGTCCAACTCTCGCATCCATACATGACTACTGGAAAAACCATAGCCTTGACTAGATGGACCTTAGTCGGCAAAGTAATATCTCTGCTTTTGAATATGCTCTCTAGATTGCTCGTAACTTTTCTTCCAAGGAATAAGCGTCTTTTGATTTCATGGCTGCAGTCACCATCTGCAGTGATTTTGGAGCCCAGAAAAATAAAGTCTGATACTGTTTCCACTGTTTCCCCGTCTATTTCCTATGAAGTGATGGGACTGGATGCCATGATCTTCGTTTTCCGAATGTTGAGCCTTAAGCCATCTTTTTCATTCTCCTCTTTCACTTTCATCAAGAGGCTCTTTAGTTCCTCTTCACTTTCTGCCATAAGGGTGGTGTCATCTGCATATCTGAGGTTATTGATATTTCTCCCAGCAATCTTGATCCCAGCTTGTGTGTCTTCCAGTCATGCATTTCTCATGATGTATTCTGCATAGAAGTTAAATAAACAGGGTGACAATATTTAGCCTTGACGTACTCCTTTTCCTATTTGGAATCAGTGTGTTGTTCCATGTCCAGTTCTAACTGTTGCTTCTTGACCCGCATACAGATTTCTCAAGAGGCAGATCAGGTGGTCTGGTATTCCCATCTTTCTCAGAATTTTCCACAGTTTATTGTGATCCACACAGTCAAAGGCTTTGGGATAGTCAATAAAGCAGAATATGATGTTTTTCTTGAACTCTCTTGCTTTTTCCATGATCCAACAGATGTTGGCAATTTGATCTCTGGTTCCTCTGCCTTTTCTAAAACCAGCTTGAACATCTGGAAGTTCACGGTTCACACAATGGAATGTTATTCAAACATAAAAAGAAATGAGATCCTGATATATTCTACAACATGGATGAACCTTAAAACCATTACAGTTTGTGAGAGAAGCCAACCACAAAAGATCACTCATTGTATGTTTAATTTGCATGAAATAGACATATCCACAGAGAGAAAAAAATTGATTAGTTGTTGCCAGGGACTGGGCAAGTAGAAGGGGAATGGGGAGTGTCTATTAATGGTTAAAGGGTTTGTTTTGTGAGTAATGAAAATGTTCTGGAATTAAATAGTGGTGATTGGGGCACAGCTCTGTGAATATATTAAAAAATAACTTTTAAATGGTACATTTTATGATATGTGAATTGTATCTCAATGTGAAACATGTTTTAAAAAGCTGTTACTCTACTGAGATGTAAACATTGAGGTTGCTATCTATTAATAAAGGAACTGAGAAGATTTTAATTATTGAACAAGGAAAATCCAGGGGCCTGACTTGGATTAAACATCTTTAGTTCTAGATTAAACACTATTACTTTACAGAGTATCCATCACCCCAGGGCTAATTAGATCATCATCTTGAGGAAGAAATACACCAATAGCAGTCTTCACCATGATCCCTACAGAACACCTGTAGGGACTCCACAAGACTCAGAAGCCAGCACTTATCTGATGCCAGACAGCTCAGGAAGGGGCAGGATTTGACCTTGATTGAGTCTTAATTTTCAAGAATGTGAGGCCATAAGGAAGAGGGAGTGAGAAATACAGGTGTCAACATACTGAAACTGCAAACACAGGGCTTCTTTGGGGGTGGGAAATGTGTCCTCTACTTTGCTCGTCCATAGGAGTAAGGATATAGGAGTGCTAGTAAAATGCAGAGAATGTTGTGTTCGATTGAGGACTTACACCTTGAATGCCAGGTTTCAGAGACAGAATCAAGCTAAGAGAATTCCACTTGTGCTCTGGACTTTCTATAGGTCAATGAGTGAAGTTAGATAATTTACTTCACTCTTTGTGCTTAAGGTTACTTTTCTATAATGAGACATACTGAAATTGATTTCTACAGTGTTTTATTTGGGTTAATTCTGTATTTGTTTCTTATTACTGCTATAACAAATTAGCACAAACTTAGTTGCTTAAAGCAGCATAAATTTGTTATTTTATAATTCTAGAAGTCAGAAGTCTAAAATCAAGACATTACAGAGCAGCATTCCTTCTGGAGGTTTTAGGAGACAATTTGAGAAACTGTTTCCTTGCTTTTTCCAGCTTCTAGAGGTTATCTGCATTTCTTACCTCATGGTCCTGCCTCCATCTTCAACGTGCCTTATTCCAACCTCTGGTCCCATTGCCACATTTCCTTTTTAAACTTTGACACTCTTACCTCCGTCTTACAAAGGTTCTTGTAGTTACATTAAACCCCAAAACCTGAGGCTTCTCTGGTGGCTCAGATGGTAAAGAATCTGCCTGCAATGCAGGAGACCTGGGTTTGATCCCTGGGTTGGTAAGATCCCCTGGAGATGGCATGGCAACCCACTCCAGTATTCTTGCCTGGAGAATCTCCATGGACAGAGGAAACTGGTGGGCTCTCCGTGGAGTCACAAAGAGCTGGACATGACTGAGCAACTTTCACTTAAGATATACAGATTTCAAATGGGTTCCATTCTAGATCTTAAGGAGTGGGGTCCAGGAATATGCATTTTAAACAAACTTCTCCAAGTTTGAGAATCACTACTGTGAGAAAAGTCATGTCACTCAAAATTTTTATGGATAAGTATAGGAGTGAGATTAGTAAGACAGTATTTTAACATAAGCGTGAGCTTTTTAAAATCATGTGAGAGTTAAGCTCTGTTAAGGGCTACTTAAGTATTGGTAGTATTGGTCTACATTTGCTTTTTTTTTTGTAACAGAAAATTCTGCAAATAATTTGGATCAAAAAATGGAAAACAAAAGCAAATAGTTTGGGTGTGAGAGTGAGGGAAGCCTGTTTCTGTAATCTGTGAATCACCCTAATTACTAAACTGCTTTGCTCGTTGGGGGAATTCCACTTTAACATACCTGCTTTTGATACTGGAAGCTCAGCTTCTCTGTGCACTGGTGCCAAGTCAGAGATTGGAGTTTTGAGTGAAGCAGAAAAGGATAGCCATATTGCTTTGCCAGCAAAGGCAGCCACAATGGGCTAATGCTGTCAAGACTGTGTCCCCAACTTGGGGAAGATAGTGAGAAGTTTTATAGTAATTGTTCAAAGAGCGCATGATCAGCTTGTTGGCATTCTTCTGATGGATTGGTGGTAAGTAGAAATCAACGTCATCAACCTTCACAAATAATTAGTCTGGGGTCTTCATGCTTGTGGGCAGCATACCATCATTAATCATAAACTTCTCCCATCTGGCAGTGGTTTCAGTCTCTACAAAATAGCTCAGGACCCTGGTCCAAGGCTGCTCCTGACTGTTTCTCTCTGGTCTCACATCCTCTCCCTTCACTAATTAACAACTGCTTGTATCTGCCCAGTGGAACTCAGAGAAGGTCATAGAGGCTAAATGAAGGTTGTTTCCTATAACTGAAGAAATGGTGGACAAGAAAGGCCTTGTTCCAGGAGCCCCACTAGGCCTTGCATAGTACCATGTTCCCATGGCATAACCTGCCAGGAGAGAAGCCTTTTGAACCCTGTTGCAAAGATTCAAAGTGACTGACTTAGGGCATCTTAGATGGGTCCAGCTTGGGAAGTATCTAATAGTTGCAGTCAGTATAGTGGTGTTTATATATATATAATATTATCTATATATAATTTTATTTATTTTTGAGTGTGCTGGGTCTTCATTGCTATGCAGGCTTTTATCTAGTTGCAGTGAGTGGGGACTATTCTCTAGTTGTAGTGTGTGTGTTTCTCATCACTGTGGCTTCAATTGTAGTGGAATGTGGGCTCTAAGGTGCACAGGTTTCAGTAGTTGTGGTTCCTGGGCTCTAGAGCACAGGGTCAATAATTGTGGCACACAGGCTTAGTTGCTCCAGGACACATGGGATCTTCCTGGACCAGGAATCAAATCCATGCTTCTTGCACTGGCAAACAAATTCTTTACCACTGAGTCACCAGGGAAGCCCCCATTCTAGTGTTTTTAAAACTGTAGTACAGTTAAGAATTCTCTTTTTGCTTGTATGCAAAGCTCATTCAATATTTTTAAACTCATGCCACTCACTTTTAGTGATAATTAAGAGTTGGAAGAGAGGATAGAAACATTCTAATAATATTTAGTAGAAAGAGCTTGAGCTTTGGAGACAGACTTGGCTTGGAAGGACATTTGGTTTTTCCAATTACTTGCTGGGAAATCTTAACTACTTAACCCTTCTAAGTTTCAGTTTGCTCTTCTGTATATTATGCATAATAAATCTTGACTTGTGGACTTGTTAAAAGGAATAAATGAGACTTAAATAACGTCTCTGTCATGTTAGGTCACACATAATAAATATTATTATCCCCCTTTTTATACAGAGGAGAAATTCTTAGCAAAAAGCCCTCTGTTGTGTGTCTTCCCTAAATAATACAGTTGACTAGCCTAAACTCTGAGGGTAGAACTGATGGCTTTTAGTTGGAACCTGGTTCTTTGCAGAATCACAGTAATGTGGCTAATATAGTAATTAGAAACAGTAACAATTTTCCGTTATAAAGGTGTGCTTCTAGCTGACTATTACCTGTAATGCCCCAAATCATCATATTTCCTTTTACTCCTCTTTCTTTGGCTGCATAATTAAATTTACAAGCAATGAGGAGGTTAGTAGAGGGCAGGGCACAGCTTATGTGGCAGTAGCAATAAAATGCTTCAGAGCAGATAATTCGCTACTTCAAATGAGAGGAAGATGCTGAGGATGGTTTCTGCCTGGCCAGCTGTAGGTGGTGCAACTCCATGGACTTAAATATGATTCTAGAACCATGCTGTTCAGTGTAATCATACCTAGCCATATGGAGCTATTTAAAATAAAATTAAAATGAACTAAAATTAAGTACTTCTTAAAAACTTGGTGACTCAGTTGTACTGGTCACATTTCAAGTACTGAGAAGTCACATGTGACCAGTGACTGCTGTATTGAACGGCACAGACATAGAGCATTTTCATCACCAGCATTGTTTTAGAGCACCTATATGCTGAGGTTGCCCAATTAAGAATTGTTAATTATTTAACTATATAATGGGGAGAAGAGTGGGCTGGGCTATGAGAATAAGCTGAGAGGGAGAGTGCAGGAGGAAGGAGAAAATAGAGTTTGTCTTTCTGGATTGACATCTGGTAATTGACAGTTGAAGCAAGAATAAACCATCCCTTAGGACAGCAAACAGAAACACCCTGGCTAAAGAGTTCATTATGCTTAAGTCTGAAAGGCTGGGGATGGTACGTCTGATACAAAGGTCTGGCAGCCGGTGCGCCTACTAGGCTCCCAGCGGGTTCCTGCTGGCAGCTGTCACCATGACAACGCTCAAGATGAAGGCTGGAGCCCTGGTAGCTGCTCTCACATGGTTGCCCCGCACCTCACACTTGCGCTGAGTGGCCTTAACCACAGTCTAATCAATCAATCACTGTGAAATCCCCAGAGAGCTCAATTTAAGTACAATTTATTGCAGTAAAAAGTAAGACTTGGAAAGAATTTCAGGCGTTAAATCTAATCAGCAAATGTAATGTTCAGCCTCTTTCTGTTAAAAAATCAAAACATAAATTTCATGGTATGCTTGTTGCTGTATTTGATTCTTAGGTGGGAAGCGGTGTCCCTTTTCCTTGCATTAATATGACATTTCTCATTCAGAGTAACTGTAGTAGTCATTGGTACTGTTCAGCGTTTGCTTTCTTTCCAAGCACTTAGTAGGATATCACTACCAAGCCCCTTTGTTTCTATGAAAGATTAAATTATCTTTGTTTGGAGTCAATTAAGACAATAGGAAGTCAAATGCAATTCTATTTCTGTCCATATGATTTATTTTGGTCAATGCAATGGTCCTGGAACTGATATGTTACTTCCAGCCAGAAATCTTTAAGAATCAGTGCATAATTAACCACATTTTTCCTGCTGCCTGCAATGTTTCAGATGCTGGAAGGCTCCATGGCTCCATCAGTCTCAACACCTGCTGAGGGCAGCTTGGAGCAGAGTGCCCTCCGCCCCCCCACCCCCGTTAAAGATGGACCCGAAGTGAGACCAGGTTTCAAACCACTGAGATTTAGAAGCTTGTTTGACGCTAAGCATAAAATATTTTCAAATGTCTTGACTAAAACAGTGGATATGCCAAAATTTAAAAAAAGAGTGAACAATCTAATAAGAATGAACAATTTCAATGTAAACTGTCCATCTCAAGAGTATCCAATCTATCGCTGGTCAATGTAAATGAAAAAAACCACGTTCATAGTGTGATTACTTCCATGCCAATATCATTTATCTTACCAGCAAAATTTATTAGTCTTGGTTTAAAGTAAAAAATTAGCCTTGCACTAGCAACTGAATTTTTCTACCCAGACTCCTTGATGAAAAAATTCACACGAAGACATCTGATGATACCTATATATAGATGCTGCCTGCTTAGTTGCTTCAGTCCTGTCCCACTCTTTGCAACCCCATGGAGTGTAGACCACCAGGCTTCTCTGTCCATGGGATTCTCCAGGCAAGAATACTGGGGTGGGTCGCTATTTCCTCCTCCAGGATATATAGATATTGAATTAAAATTTTAATTTAATATATAGATATTTAATTTNAAAAATAAAGTCAGCCACTGTTTCCACTGTTTCTCCATCTATTTGCCATGAAGTGATGGGACTGGATGCCATGATCTTCGTTTTCTGAATGTTGAGCTTTAGGCCAACTTTTTCACTCTCCTCTTTCACTTTCATCAGGAGGTTCTTTAGTTCTTCTTCACTGTCTGCCATAAGGGTGGTGTCTCTTAAGGTTAGCTTTGAAGGCTAGTGGCTGGGGAAGACCTTTCATATGGGCAGAGCATCAGTGGTGTGCCTGGCTGTTCTGGTGTGGAAGGGAAAATTGCTCTGTTAAGATATACAGATCATGAACAGAAGTGAATGGCCTGGCTGATTAGTCAGGGCCCTGAGATGAGGGAGATCAGAAGATTAGGGAAAAGGAGGTCTGGGGTAGGATCATGTGGGTGGGCATATAAAAGTGGGCACGCAGTGTGAGGATTGTGGTATTTCATGTTAACACTGACCAGACAGCATCCGCAAAGGGCCACAAAAACGGTACTATGGACCCATGATGCCTATTACTTTGTCCACTGTCCACATGTGAATGAAAATACTGGACTTCAAAGATTTAGGAGTACAAAAAAAAAGAACATAAAATGTTTTTTTTATTGTGGTTGATTACATATTGAAATTTTTTTATATTAAGGAGAATAAAAATATTTTGAAATATTTTTTTTTTTACTATTTTCCATGCTGTTACTAGAAAATGTAAAGTTGTATGTGCAACTCACCCCTGTGACTCACATTATGCTGATGTAGGCAGAAAAACTTGGCCAGCTAACGGCAGTGAGCCTCAGCCATTGTCTACTTCAGTGCTGCCAGGACAGGCTCATGAATTGGGCAGCCGTGGGAGACAGGAAAGTTATGCTGGCCCCTTGAGCACAGCCTCCCATTTACCAAGGTAGATAAAGCTACCACTGCTGCCCAAACTAGAAAATGCCAGCAACAGAGACTCAATATGGTAAGCCCTCGATATGATGCTACTTTTCCAGAAGTCTAACCAGACACTTACTGGCCGATTAATTACACTGGACTTCCTACATCCTAGATGGATAAGAGGTTGTTTTTCATTGCTGCTGTTGTTTGCTTCTAACTTGTGTGTGTGTGTGTGTGTGTGTATATATATATATATATATTCCAAGTCTGATTTTGCTTTTCTTAGCTGCAAGGCTTACAGTATATTTAATCTGCTCATATGAGACCCCCTATCACACCATTTCAGAACAGTGAACTTATAGGAAAGGAAGTGTGTAGTGGGCTTGTGACTGTGAGCTTTTAGCGGCCGTATCATGGACTCAGAAGCTGCTGACCAGACAGAGTGCTGACTGGCCTGCTAAAGGTGCAGCAAGTTTGGAAAGCAAGTTTGGAGGTGAAATTCTATAGGATGGGGTTATGAAGTCTATACATTGGACCTTTATACACTATTACATCCCCAGCAGAAGGAACACATAGGTCTGGGAACCCAGGTGTTTCTTCCATAGGGTGAAAGCAGAAATGGCCCCACTTAACATGACCCCCTGGGGAAAACTGCGTCCTATTCCACAACTCTATAGGCTCAGCCAGGCTAGAGGTCCCGGTTCTCAAAGCGGGCACATTTTTATCAGAGGACTAAAGATTCCCATAGAATGTAAGCTGCTGCCTGGGCATTTGGGGCAGGGAGAAGAGTTGCCATCTTAGAAGTAATTGACCTTGATCATCAGGAAGAGATGGGTTTACTGTTCTGCAGTGGGAACAGGAAGAACTATTCATTAGGATGCCTCCTGAGTCTGGGTCTTACCACCAAGAAAGCCATTGAGACTAGCAGAAGTGGTTGCTGAAGCTGAGGCAAAAGTAGAACGTATAGTGAACGAGGGAGATGATGTGTAGCGAGGTGGTTCTAAGACCATCCGCAGTGGCAAAAGCTGTAGTTCATTCTACTAACCAAGCTCTTCTAAGTTTTCTTGAATCCCAGAGGGCCTGCTCCCTGAAATTTAAATGAAGAAGTGGGTCTGAGTTGTGGTCTGTGAAAGACACAGAATTGTCACCTTTAAGAATTCCCCTCCAGGGGAGGGCTTCCCTAGCTTCTGAGGGTGCTCAATCAACAGTTTCCAGCATACAGCTCTATTTGGGGGCATTTATACTACAGAGGACCAACTTGCCCCAGAGCACTCCCTCCCTGGGGGACCTCGTCCAGTGAGTATAAAGGTCCAGCCATTTTCAGCCCCCAGGCTTGGAGAAGCCCTTTCTTGACCAGAGCACCCAGCTGGGGATGGCTGGCTGGGGCGTTGTTGGATATGCTTTGTAGCTTGATTTCCTCACCTGTGTCCTCCTCGAGCTTCCACAAGCATTGGTCCCTAAGGAAAATCCTGCTTGCTAAACTGCATCTCAGCATTTCTGCTGGAGAGCACAGCCTGCAACGCCAGCCTCTGAGAGGTTCAGCCCTCTTCTTTGTACCATCCTCATTCTCTCTCTTTCGTTACCTCTTTAAACACCCTTTCACTCTCAATCATCTCGCATCTTTATCTAAGTTCTAGATTCCTATTTCCTTCTGTCCATTTGGTCTTTTCCCTGAGTATTCCAGCAACACTCCTTGTCCAAAATGAACACACCTCCTTGTAACACTAATTTCTGTTGATGATGTATCTATTCACTTGAATTCTTCCCTGTTCACTTAAATGTTCCACCTGTAATGTCTTGAGTTCATCATCCTTTTGCTGCTCTTAATCTCTCTCACCCAAGCAGGCTTTCAAATAACCAGCCTTTTCTTTGGCATAATCGTCTGGATCCCTCTCCTTGCTTGTCTGGAGAGGACCTGTCTTGTTCATGCTGCCCCCTTGTAATCTAGCAAAATGTCCTAAACAGAGTAGGCCCTTGACAATGATTTGATGAATGAGTAACTTCAGTAGCTACAAGGAAGATTTCTACTCTGGCATTCCCATCTTCCCAAACTGTCTGTATCCTGCAACCACACAGTGCTTTCACACTGTTAAGCATCACTCTTACTTGGTTGAACCTCTTCTTTTAATACCATCAAGATTTCCCTCCTTCCCTAAGGATAAAAGGAAAACTAGTCTTCAGAGTTCTGCAATATCTGAATAGATTTTCCTCATCCGATTGCTCATTTGTCCTTCAAGGTATATCATCTGCTCTTAGCAGCGTCTTTCTACCCCGCACAGAAGGGGGTGACCTGGTCCTGACTCAGTCCCTCCCCAAGCCATCCCACATCTGGGAATCTGGATGTCCCCTACCTGTAAAATGTCTTCCTCCTGTTGAATCTGACACCATCTCCACCCTTTCAGACCGCCATCCTTCCTTCATCTGAACTCCTGCAAACGCACCACTCAGATTTGTACTGGACGCATGTCAATAAATATATTTTAAGCATCTACTATATTCTGGATGTTAAGTTGGATGCCAAGGACACGGTGAGTAAAAAGACATGTTCGTTTTTGGTTCTCAGGAAGTCCTGCAGAGGGAGTAAATAGGTAAATAAATTCAATGAGACTTGAAGTGCTGTGCTGTCACTCAGACATGTAGGCTGCCGACTTTGCAGCCCCAGGGACTGTAGCCCGCCAGGCTCTTCTGTCCATGGAATTTTCCAGGCAAGAATACAGGAGTGGGTTGCCACTTCCTACTCCAGGGGATCTTTCCGACCCAGGGATAGAACCCGCATCTCTTGCGTCTCCTGCACTGGCAGGCGGATTCTTTACCACCCGTAGCATCTGCATTTAGCATAAAAGAGCAGGCCATCCAGGAGATTCAGAAAGGCAACATGGAGTTTGAAGGGGCATTTGAGTTTTTGTTCAAAAATAAGTACTCACTAGAACTGTGCTGTCAGGATGTAGTTGTGGGGTGTATATTCTGGGCAAAGGAGGAGGCAGAGAAAAAATAGTATAGTAGAGTCAGACACAACTAGGAAACTGAACAAAAACAGTAAAGGCAAAGTCTAAGCGGTCTGTCTGCGTGCAGTGGAACAAACAGTCTGACAAGGAAAACAGCTAGAGAGATTTGCTGTACCCAGATCTTACATCACCTCGTGGGGACATTCCAAAAGTGAAAGTTGCTCCGTCATGTCCAACTCTGCGACCCCATGGACTATACAGTCCATGGAAATCTCCAGGTCAGAATATTGGAGTAGGTAGCCTTTTCCTTTCCCAGGGGATCTTCCCAACCAAGCGATCAAACCCAGGTCGCCCACATTGCAGAGAGATTTACCAACTGAGCTATCAGAGAAACCCTGGGTGCATTCCAAAGAGTTTGTGTTTTATCTTGTCAACAATGAGGAAGGAACTCCACAGATTTTTTAAGTGAGCAACATGATCAAATTTGTGTTCAGGGGTGATCAATCACATATTATGATTTAACTTTCAAAAATATAGATCTAGTGTTCAAATGTAAGAAAAACAAGTTGTTTGAAGACAGTGACCTGTACATAATAGGAAATTAGGAAGGATCCATTTTCTTTTCTTTTCATTCTACTACCAATAAAAAGAAGGTTGGTTACCTTGAGTCAGCATGATTAAACAGATAGGCATGTTTGTGTACCTATGTGTACATATTCTAAATACCAGATCACACAGATTCTGCTTCAGGCAAAGCAAAACACAAATACTACTAAACAGGTGAGTTGCAGGATACTACTTACAAAAGATTGGATTTGTCTTGGTAAAAATATCCTCCCCAATTTCACTGGAATGGGAAGTTCCTCTCTGACCCTCGTATTTGTTTACATGTCATTACTTGATTAAAGGGTTGAATACAGCTGAGGAAGAAAAATGTTATTAAGCATCTCCACTCAGAGATCAGTCACAGTAGAGTTAGCACATCTTTGAGTCATTTCACAGGAACTGGCTTCACACACAGCTTTTCAGGAATGTATCTGTTACACCAAAGGAGGGAGGTATTCTTGTATGTGTGTGACTACTTTGAAGGTAAGAACAAAACACGAAATGCAACAATAGATACAATTTAGAAACTGGTTTTACTCTGCTGCAAACAAATGGACAAGATATTTGTACAATATATAATAAAAAGTACAGCATAATACAAGTGCCACTAATAAAAGAAACTTAAGGATAAGACTTAAAAATGCTTATTTGTAATATATATATATATATACACACCGCAATAAAAAGCCACAATAAATACACGAATTTCCATGTCATTCATAATAAATACTGAAAATATAAATACAGAAGACTACAGCTAATATGAATAAATTATTACAACATAAGGTCCAGGTTAAGTTCTGTTGACTATTACTGTAGCTTATTTTATATACCCTTTGGCATCTTTGATGTTATAACTTATACACAAGAGAAAGCAATCTAGAAACTATGTGACATACAACACGATGTCTTAGTGTAAAGTGAAGGTATATATGACTTTGATTTTCTTCCCGTCAACCTTTCTAAGTGATTATATTGAGCATAACAGTAATGAAGTATCTACTGAAATATTGTTGAAATTGAGTAAAGGTCATAATAAGAGTCAACAAAAAGATAAAACCAACCACAAGATAGAAAATGTTATATGGTGAATTGATCCCACTGTGTTTAGATTACTTTTTTTTTGCCAGTGAAATCCAACAGATAAGAAACAAAAAAACCCACAAATACTCAGAAGACTTCCCTTGTGTAAAGACCATTCCCAGTGTCCGAATGGTTCAATGTAGACTGAAGGATAACACCCAAGTGCTTTGGATCATTTGATCTACCATTACATTCAGCTCACAAAATCTCACCAGAATTTGCAGATGTACCAAATTTCTATGGCAGCTGGAAAGTGGACACACAGTTGATGTCTAAGACTATGATCAAGATAAAGATACGGCAAAAGGTGACATTTGTCTATGCAACCAATTATACATACACATTTTAAATGGGGAGAATGCATTTTTGACCAATGGTAGATGACCTTTTCCTATCAAACTGTTATACCCTGTGACACTGAGGGAAACACATTGAAATAACAAAGTGCCATTTTCTGCATTAACAGGCATTAACCAGTACATATGTATTAATAGTTCTATCTTAAGAGGCTATTACACCAGAAATGCAATAAACTAAAACGAAAGCAGATCAGCTTTACTAAGACACAATAAAGGCTGAGGTTCTTAGGAACAGAGTTGTAATCTACATTAAAAAAAAAAAAAACTATTTCTGTACTGTAAATGTCTAGCATTTATTTTACATCAAACACTTTTGAAACATGTTTCACAAACTACGCCTCAGACTTATTTCCATAGAGGTGTCTAGAGTCAATTAAAACATGGGCCAGATGATTCAACATTCTTTACATAAGCAATCTATAGGGTTTTTTTTTTTTTTAAAGCAAAAAAAGGTTATTTCCCCTAATGTTATTTATGGGGAGCAACCACATGGATGTGGCTGTCATTTCACAAGATCATTTGAGTTGGGGGAGTTAAGCAGCTGTACCTAGACTGGAAAAAATCCCGCAGAGAGAGGAGAAATTGATTTCCAGGGTGCTCCTTATTTTCCTGCTAGTTCTTACTCCAAGCTAGAGGCAACTCTGAACAAACAGAAAAAGCCGGGTCAAGTGATGTAATCAGAAAAAAATCACCACCTCCTCGACTCCTCCTTCTGTTTTCAGGCCTTGTCAGGACAACACATTTTTAAATCATTGTGTGGAACCCTGAGAAGGCAAGCAGCCACTGTTTCCAGAACATGGGGACAATGGTGGCTGAGTAATTTCTCTGGAGTCATTCTATCCCACACCAGACTCTCCATCGCCAGTCCATTCCCCAGAAGAAGTGGGAAAAGTAGAGATTCTCCTTTGTCATTTTAGGGTATAGAAAGATGAATGAGAAAGTATCTATTTGGAAGCAAGAAGGGAGAAAATGCTCCCTTTTTGTAACTGTAACTTCTCAGAAAATTGAGCAGTTTAAAAGCGGAGTCACTTGACCCTAGTTCTGGTATCTATCACTGGGGATCTGAAACGGTCACTTTTCCTCACATCATAGCAATGGCAAAAGAAAAAAGAAGATAAAAACAAACCAAAAGCTATAGCAATATTTGTCATGAGCAGTCAAGTTACTGCACATTGTCTCAATATCCACATCTTTATTTTTAAAACTCTGATTTCTTAGGAGTCTTAGGGAATCATCAAATGTAACAAACACCAAAGGTAAGGGAAACCCAACTTTCTGAGGCTCCCAGGACAAAGGCTCAAATCACCACATCTGTTGCCAGGTGCCTAGTTCACAAAGACAGGCCAAGACATTTTCCTACTGTGAGAAAAGCCTCAGAGAACTGGATTGTGTTGCTAAGGAAACCGTCTTCCCCAGAGATGTTAAGAATAGATGGGTATCTATCCTGTAGGGCATGCTTGAGTGCAGTCTTCCCTAGAGGTAGATGGATGAGTTAGACGACCTCTGGAGCCACAGGGCTATAAAATTTGAAGAATACAGAAGAATCTCAAACTTTCCATTATTCACACACAGTTGGCCATTTTAAGTATCTTTGAAAAGATGAAACTATGCTGAGATACCCGTTTGGCATGACTAATGCCTAATGAGTCAAGACACAGTAACCCGTGGCAGTGGACCTTATTTGGTTACAGTAAAGAGGAAATGACTTTGCCTACTACTAAAATTTAAAATCAATTATATTCAGAAATCATTTGGGTATCATTAAAACATTCAAGGATCAACACTAAATTAAAAATAAAACAACACCTAACGTTGGGCAATTTATATTCTAGTTTTAGATATTTGGGTTTTTCCTCTTTAGAAGAATTCAGATAAGGATTTCATTTCATTTCTTCTTTCTCTTTCATGTTTAAGTATCTTTTCAAAATGGTATATAGATCTTTGAATTTTTTTTAAGATAAGCACTTTATTTGTGGCTAAGAAGAAAAGCTTGGTGGCCAACATAAAAAGAAAGAACAAAACAAAATTGGATAAATTTTGCTACAAAGTTAGAAAGTTCAATTTTATTTTGTATAGATTCCCTACTTAGAGACAACAACAAAACCATATTAGGAGGTCACACCCCTGACAAGGTCATTTCTAGTCCTACCCAACATGGCAGGAGAGCTTGACAAAGAGCTTGGGTGATAGAAGTGCCTAGACAATTTTTAAAGAGATATTTTCTAAGTCAATTTCCCTTTAAAAAATATTCATTAATAAATAACTTGCAATATCCTGCTAAGCCAGATTAAAATATTGAGAGAAAGCCATAAGAGAAAGGAGAATATCTAACAAAGAAGTATTCTAAAGTTACAATTGAAGTCATTCAAACAGGTCACATAAATTAATTTAGACAAAGGCTAAGCTAATTTCTACCATAAATTTGTCTTCTCCTAAACCCTTCTAATCAATATATATTAGCTTTAAAATATTTAAGCGGCCTCACACGTCACTAGAATGAATCATTGAACTGAGTTGACTATCACCATGGTAACGAGTAATGCAAAGAAAGGAATGCCACCATTAGTACACTGAATACAAGCATCGTCCAACATAAATTCTACATTCTTGAAACTTCAGTTCTGCCAGAAGCTTCTATGAGAAGAAATAAAATGACACACTAGAGTTGGCTTTTCTTGACTTATAAGCAAGTGTAGACTATCAAGTGAAAACAACTACCCTGTATAGTGATATATTTATCACAAGCGAGAGTCAACAACTTGACTTAAATCTTTGAAATTCATTTTCCATGAATGTACCAAGTATCTGAATTTACTAAAATCGCAGCCTATATGTTAGATTACAAAAAACTGCATATAAAAATGAACTGGCTTAGGTTTTGAATCTGGTTGTACAGACCTTCCTGCTTCCCATCATTCTGTCTGAATCACCACTGCCAGGATACAGAAATCAAGGCATTATTACACTTACTATCCAGACAGCACAAAGTTAGGCTAACCCCAGGGCTGCTTATCAAGTAAAACCCAGGTCATATCAAGCTTTTAAATTTGAATATCTGATAAGAAAGAAAAAAACCAAAATACTTGTGTTGTTAGAAAGGGAGGAATCTCTTGCTCCCCTTTGTGGAGAAGGGTTGAAATAAAACTTAGAAACAACTGTTTTAAATAATCACATTCAATATACAGATTTGGCAGGTGAAATATCAAAGAGCTCTTTCATTTTCATATTCATGACTTTTGACAAGACTCTATCAGTCTTTTTAATATAAAATGTGTTTACATCTTTAAAAGTTTTTTTTTTTTTTTATCATGCTGTAGCTCCGTATTTTTTTTTTAAGCATCAAATTATTTTTAGATAGGAAGATGTAATTGATGGCAATAGTAGGGCACAGATATGAACATCAACTGGGTGTGAGGGTCCACACTGTAACTTCTAGGTTTTGGGTTGCCATTTATGAATCCAGTTTTGCTAGTAAAATAAAATTCAAGTTTCTCAGCTCAACTGAAACTTTATGATTCTTAGGAGACAACATAACTTATTAAGCTTATAGTCCATTCTCACCCCACCCGAAATTTCTATAATTCTAGTGAGTTTTCAAATTGCTGATATTCAGTTAAATTAAGTCAATTACATTCTTTAATGCTACAGAAAACATCTGATGAGTTGTGCTGTTTGCGTAGAGCTGTGGCATTCGGCTTAGGCATTTAAGTTACTCAAGCACAAGTTAGCAGATTTCAGAATGAATAATGTAATCAGTAGTTGCAAATTTGTGTTAGAACTAAGAGTGATTAAGGCTTTAGCTTTTGGTGTTGGTTATGGTAAGATTTCATAGCTTAGTTCCACTTTTGAATTATAGTGGTCTTGCCTTTGAAAGCATGAAGCTAGTTCTCATTTAAGGTTGGTATTTTATACATCGACTACAATAATAAACTCTGAACTATCTTGAGATAACAAGGAGCAGATGCCATCTTGAAGAGAAAGATTAAGTCTGTACTTGGAGAAATGGAAGTCTCGTGACACCTTTTACAAGGGTAGTCTCTTAACTTGGGAAGATGTCGATTTTCTACCTGCTAATTCAATGGTTTGTAATTCCTGGCTAAAAGTAAGGATGCCGAGTGACCTGTTTTCTACAAGCTGCAAGGTAATGCTGTTGGAACCAGGAACTCAAGCTTAGCTATTTTATAGGCTCTTTGTAAATAGAAATGAGTGATGGTGTTCTACATTGTTGCTTCAGATATTTCCTGAAAGATTTCCTGGGTTATGTGTGAGTCAACCTGCCTTTGAAACTGGTAGGAGTGCTGGTATAAATTTAGTATAACTTACATAGTTCTAACACCAAAGAAGCAGTTATGTGAAAATCTCTTTTTCATTGGGTTAAGTTCTAGTTGTGGCCAAATTTAATTCATAAATTTTAGACAGAGAGGGAAGTAGGAGGATCCAGTGAGTTCTACTAATTTAGGCAAAAGAAGTATCTTTTTTAGTTGCAGTTTTCATGTAGTCAGACAAGAATTGATGTCATTTTTTCTAACTTCACTTTATAAAGTCATAACTTAAAAGGACAGTAATGAGGCTTGATTATTTCATTCCACTTTTCATCATTATCATAATCCCTAAGAATTTGTAGTGTTTCCCCCTCTTTTTAACCACCTAGGACAGTTCCTCTAACATAGTAGTTGTTCAATAAATATCTGTTAAAACAAAGAATTGATAAACACATTGTAAATATGTTAAGACCAAAGGATTTTGACTTGTACAACAATCTCAGAAGTTTAACCAAAGAAATCAGTGATAGATCAGTTAATAGGAAATAAATCATTCATTTCCTTGCTTAATGACAACCAAACCAGAATTCTGCCTAGAAATCATCTGTCAGAGGATAAAATTTTAAAAAACATAATCATTTTTCCTTTTTCCTTTGTTAATATGTGACCAGTGTTTCTGTAATTTATTATTTTTATTGGAGGAGGTATTACTGGGCTATATATTATTATGAAGATTTTAATAATAAAATTAATTAGTAAGTAATAGCTTCAAATTTTATATGTGATTGGCACTGTGGGAAAAACGCTGTTTCACCACAAAGAAAAGACTGGCTTTCAGAAAGTAACCATATTCTTCAATTAACCAAAAGGCAGAAGACAAATGGATTTTACTGGTGTCTTAAATAATCAATGATCAAGAGAAGGAAAAAAAGTAAATCTCTTTGATTGATTTCTTTCTCCCAGAGGAAACCTAGAATGACAAAGGAAATGCAAGCTGCTCCAGCCACTTGACTTGCAAATCAATTTGGCCTGGATTATAACTGGGAATTAAACCCTAATAAAAGGTAGAGGGCTGGTGCTAAAACAACAGGGACTAAAGCACGAAGCTTTGCTATTGACAGTGAATGACTAAAAAGCCGTGTGTCAAAACAAGACTATAATTTGGCTAGCTCTACTACGGGGGTAATGCAACAGCTGCAGGTCAGGTTACTGTGTCTCCGTGTAAAGATCTGAAGAATCCACTGGCTGCGTCCAGCTCTTGGTCCCCATTTAAAAATGCTTAGAAAAACTGTAGCCCTTCCTGGCATGTGGGCACTTTTTTGTTGAATAGATGATCTATTAATAGAACAAAAAAAAAGTCAAATGGCACACTGTGCTCTCTCAGCTTTTCTGGGAAAAAGTAACAGTGAAATGACTCCACCATTAGTATTATTTACAACTTTGAACCAGTATATTTAAACTATAGCTTTAAAAATCATCTTCATTTCCCGACCACAGTTTTAGATCATAAAACCCAAGCAAATGCTAGGATAGGAAAAATCCAGTACTCTTTATTGGCCTAAAATCTGTCATTCTCTGACGTGGTATTACACCTACTGTGTGTATCGAGAGAGGCATGTGCGCGAGTGTTTTCATAGGTAATCTGTGTATGTAGGCAATATTTAGGGGTTAGGTTATAAATATATATATATGAACGTTTGGAACAGAAGCTCTCGTGGCTGGAAGGTTAATCTTGTGTAGCGGTGACTTTTGACCCCAATTAGACAGGGGAAAAAGCTCTGTTTTTTGTTTGTTTTCCTGTTTTTAGATTAAGCATTTTTTTGGAAATGAAGCTACAAAACAGAGACCCAGTCCAACATAAACAAGTAGGTGTCAACCTTCTTGTGAAAATAAAGCTGAACTGAATTAAATATCCATCCTTTCAGAATCTAGACTGGCATTCCACCCTTCAATTCTGCACAGAGACACCTCTGCCTCACTCGGCCACACTGTGTTCCAAGCATAAGCTGAGTGCTTCACACATGAATAACTATTTCAAAGGCGTGCAATGGTCTAATCAATATGGCACACAGGATTTTTCATGTGCTCAAATGAAGGAACAATAGTTTCTTGTCATTTTTTCTTTGGGCCTGTGCTCTTTAGATTGTATTGAGAGGGGGAAAAATTTGGAGATCAAGCACTGAAAACTGTAATTTTACAGACAACATGAAATATGCTATCAAGATTTGAGCAAAATCCCAATCTGAATAGCCCCAAGGGCCTGTCATTCAAAAAGAGCATCCCTGCCCCCATTACTGCTACCTCCATAAAGACCAGCCCAAAGCTGCTTTAATATTAATATTAATGGTTCTAAGGTTGGGTTGGCTCATTGTAGGGGTAGAGTAGGGGCTGTAACCAACTGCACGGTGGAAGAGCTGCCAAGTAAACATGTTTTCCCCAAGTCAAGTCTTAGTAGAAATTCTTCCATTGGAGGACTTTCTCTAGACCAAACATTTTTAAATTCAGTGAAATAAAATAGTATTTTTTAAGGACTTGAGATCTGCAATGTTTTTATATCCATATTCCTAAACATCCAAGTCTAAGAGACAAAAAATAAGTAATGATGCAGTCACTGAATAGCAAGGCATGTCCACATTTCAAAGAGGCATAAAATGTGAAATGACATAACCATAGAAGGTCAAAAATATGAAACAGATTTAGCATAGTCATATTGCATTGGAAATAAAAGGTTAGAACACACTATTTAGTTACCTAAACTAATTTACAGGAAAACAGGATCTTAGAAGTCCTCCGACGAACCAAGTGCAGATAATCTAAAGGTGGGGAGTGCATGTTTTATTTCTATCTGTCCCCTTTTATAAGAGAACATGAGGTAATTAGAAAGTATTCAATGCATTCTGGACTGTTCTGCTAATTGTCCCAGGCAAGAGAAATCAAAATGCTTCAGAAAAGTAAGGCCTAGTTGAGTATTTGGGTAGAGGCCCCCACTTCAGTCAGCTAGTCACTACGTGTAAATTTCGTTAAACACTCATTTTTGTAGAGACGGATTGATCACGCGGTAGAAAAAGGCTGGTTGCTGAGGCTGTGTCTCTTCCATGGTTTCTCTGCCTCCTCTGCTTTGACCGAGTTAGGTCTTGAGAGTGGTGAAGGAAAACAGGTCATTTTTCCTTCATAAAGTATTATTGGATTGATTCCTCTATTTAATTCTATGAACCTTATAATAGTTACAGCTTTTAAAAATGTTTTTTGTTTTTAATTTTTCATCTCAAAGAGTTCTTAGTCCCCACCCCTCACGAGGTACCGTGAAGGGGCACTAAAGTGCATTTCGATGCAGGGGAGTAGAGTTTGAAGGTGCTGTCCAAGCTAAGAACCAAGATGATGCTGTGTTTAAAAAAGAAAGGCAATTCCTTCTACCTCCATCTCCGGAGTCAGCTGAGGGAGGGCAATGAACTAGGCCCTCACCAGAGGATTGTCCTAACTCTTAACTTTAGAGAAAACTGTGTAAGGACCTGCACATACAGACTCATTTGTTTGTCCAAAATAGCAAAAATAGGCCTATTTCACCCTTAAGAAAGTATTTGCAAATCTGATCAGACATGATCATAAAAACATGAATGGATTCCAGAGGCAATCCATGTGGGCATGCTCGGTGGTTCTAACTATACATCTTCAGCTGGAAAGAACATGCTGCAGTTCGTTTTCATCAGAACATGACTTCTAGCTACCATAAATAAAATACACATGGGGCAATTAAATCTTTTTCTTACAATAATAACTTTTACATTAAAAAGTCACCATCATCTTCCGATATATCGAAAATTAGGACTCTAAATCTCATTTCCCAGTCTTAGTTAACAATCTTGCACAGGCCCGATAAGCCAAAACTTGGAGCTCTGATCTAAACAGCTTGGCAGGTTTCACACAGTTTGACAGGTAGGCAACTGTGAGATATGCTTTTTTTAAAATTAGCATTTTCTATCAAAACAGTCTGAAATCATTTAAAATCCTCATAGAGACTGCGTTTGTGCAATGGCACAGTCATGTAGCTAGAAAGGAGAAAACAAAATACAGTCTGGAAGCTTCACCACGGGCCAAGTTTTCTTGGTCCTCAGTTGAAACCACAACGAGCCCAGGAAATCCAATTAAATACAGTGCTTTAAATAGGAGAAGAGTTGATCCTAGAATAACTTAAAACTACTAAACAGGGACAGTCTCGACCACGGGCGATTTGATGCACTCTTCGTGCAATCTACTCTTTTCTGCAAGGCTCAACGGATCTTCAGCAGGATGCTCTGAAATGTGACTGTCACCATTTATCGCAGAGACAAACCCTTCCTGGGAGGGGCCTTTCAAGTATGAGTGAAATTCCACTTGAGGATGACCGGACCTGTGTTCGGGATATAAGCTATTGCAGGGCACGCCGCCGTCACTTTCCGAAGAGGAGCAGCAAACGATGACGGAGGGGTTGGCGCCTGGATAGTGGGAGGCGCCGTAGGCCTCTTCGGCTTGCCGGGCGTAGTCCACGAACTGCTCCGGGGTCATGGTGTAAGGCACCAGCGAGAGGGTACCGCTCTTGACAGTCTCTCTTTCCGGATAGTTCTCAGAGATCTGGTTGGGAGTTCCGGGAATGTGGCTATCTATTTGGTAATAGAGGGTCGAAGAGTTGGCATAAAAAGGAGCGTTCTTTGAGTGGCTCTCGTGGATGGCGGTGCCATCGGAGTAACAAAGGACAGAAGGAAGAGGGACCACCTCGGAGTGGGGACCCAGACCTTCCACGAAACTGTCCCCTTTATCGTCATCGTCCTCTTCCTCCTCCTCCTCCTCTTCCTCCTCCTCTTCCTCGGATTCACTGGGGGCCAGGCTCTGCGTGCTGGAGTCCGTGACTCCGCTGCAGAAACTGCTGCCATCCTCTTCCTCCTCCTCCTCCTCCTCCTCCTCCCCCTGGCAGTCTAACTCCTCGGCCGACTGCAGGTGCAGCACTGCAGCCTGCGGTTCCGTTTCAATCTCGAAATTGTCTGCGAGAGCATATTCGACGGAGTGAGCCACCGGGCCCATGGCACTACCGTGCGCACTTATCTCCCCGTGGCAGCCGTTCAGCGCGGGGATTTGCTGCTCTCGGTTTTTCTCCAGTTCAAGTTTCATTATTGTGTGCAAAAAGTGAGTCCGGACACGGATAGGATTAAATTCAATTCTACCTGCTGTGTTACTACATCCTTCTTTAGTGCAGCCACAGGGGAAAGACATTCGATCCACCTTGGGAGGAAGAATACAGATTAGCCCCCCTGGAACTCTTAACAAATCAAATCAAAATCTGGTACCTCACGGCAAACCCTTGGAATCTGGGATGACAAACCCACTTATGCCAGAATAAATGACAATCAAACAGCAAACAGAAACAAAAGGGGAAGTGAAGGCTTAGGACAGAAGAGTTAAACTAGTTTTAAACCTATGCTCCATATAAAAATGAGTTGATGGTATGGTTTTAGTCCGTTTGTCCCTCCTGCACGTTCTTTACTTCTGTTTCCGTCCTACCTTACCCCTTCTCTCCTGCCCATTAATTTCAGTACCATTTTTTTTCCCCCAGTGCGTCTCTCTTTTTCCTGAGCTCTCTTTTTTCAGCAGCAAGCCAGCTCACATGCCCAATTTTAAACAAATTTACTGCCCTCATACCCATCTGCTATTTTTAGTCTAAATAACATGACACTCCTCACACTAGCCGTGAGTTTTTTCTTTTTTTATTATAAAATGAACTTCTCTGCCTGAGATACCATTTAGCCTCATGCAGCCTGATAATTCTCTCACATTGGTTCACTGTCATTATTTTGGGTCCTTGGTACTTGATGCACTGTGGGGGGTGCGAAAGGTATGCACATTCATGACTGTGACTGGTGGACTCCGGTTTAGTTGCTGGCTCCCCATCCCCTGTCCATCCCTTAGACTACAGGCTTCTCTAGAGAAGCTGCTGATTTAATCAATACCCCCGAATTACTCCAATAATTGGACTCTTTAGATAGAATGATTTGGTTCAGCAAGGGCTGTAAGACTGAGCTCCTCACTCAGGTGATGAGTGGAATTCTGGGCATCCCAAGGAACGCCTAAGATATGCTTACTGTCTTAGACCCCATCTGTATGCAGACCAGAGTATAGGCAATCAGGAAGAACTTGCCTTTCTTGCTACCTTATTCAAGCTCAGGAATTTCGCATGTTACAGAGAAGAAAGCAGATTCGATCCCAGTCATCCTGGCCCCAACAAAAAGCAGTAGCAGATGTCAGAGCCAGAATCTAGAGCCGGCTTTCTAAGCTGTGATTTCCTTTTCTGTGAATCCACCTCAAGCAACTGCTCAGCTCATGAGAACCTCCTTCTCCTTCGTCTGCCTGAGGGGCTTTAACTGAAAAAGTTGAATTTCTGCATAAAATACCACCCCCTATCTAATCACATAGCACCAATGCTGCAGATGGATAGGAACCTGAGAATCATCTAGTTCAGGGGTTGGTAAACTTTGTTTTTGTAAAAGGCCAGAGAATAATCTTAAACTTCGTGAGTCATACAGTCTCTCCAGCAACTACTCAACTCTGCGGTAGAATTATGAAAGCAATTATAGGAAACATGTAAACAAAGAAACAAAACCATGGCTGTGCCTCCATAAGACTTTATTTACAAAATCAGGTGGCGGGCCAGATTTGACCTGTGAGTCATCATTCCCCAACCCCTGATCTAGTCTAGCCCATTCAGGTCAGAGGTGAGAAAATTGAACTCAGTAAGCTTACCTGACTTGCCAGTTTCACATAGTGGCAGAAAACAGAGCCAGGAGAACTCAGTTTTCTGAAGTTCCAGTCTAATCATTATTCCACTAGTCCTCACCACTTCTAACCAATCATCATTGTATAGCCCATGGATGGATTAGAGAATGCAAACTCAAATGGTGGGGATGACATGATCTCCCTGGCTGCTGTGAGAAGCCAAAATGAGCTCGTATAATAAACGAATTCAAGGGGAAACAATTTCAGCTGATAATTGCAGCTTGGATTGCCTTTCACACTATGTCATATGTGTGTATATATATATTATGTCATATGTGTATATATACACATTAATATAGGTCTCCCGCACTGGAGGCAGACACTTTAACCTTTGAGCCACCAGGGAAGCCCATATATATACACATACACATATATTATGTATACTGTGTATATAATACATATATTATATATATAAATAATATTATATAATATATAAACATATGTGTATATAGGTAATACACATATATAATATATAAAATATGTGCACATGTATTTACATAGATATGTATATATGCATGTTTACATAATATATATTAGGTATAAGTATATATATTACATATACTCATGTCATTGAATTAGTATTTCTCTCTTCTTGAGTCATGTGTCTTGCCTTGCTTCAGAGTTTTTTCCATATGTGGGAAACTTCATTATATGTCACACAACTGCCTCTTAGTGGGTAGTGTATAATGTCTTGCCTTTGGGTTCCCTGAAATCCTAATCCTTACCTGACACTTAATGCCTGCCAGGCTGCAGGTACACGTTTCCGGATCACAGAACACCCGGCAGTCACAACCACAGTCCTCTCGAGACAGGCGGATGGCCCTCAGCTCATGCTTTTCCTCCACATCAATCTTTTTAACTCCAGAGGCCCGCAGCAGTGCTCTTCGTTTTTTTGTCGGCAGGGGTTGAAGAAAGAAGTACTCATCCACCTCGGTGTTGTCTAAATCAATATCATCATCAGAAATGTCATCCACTGTGAGAGTGCTCGCTTCTTCAGATTCCACGGTGCCATTCTTTGTCATCTAGAAATACAAAGCAGCAAATAAGAGACTCAGTAGGTCTGAAAATCCCCACTTTTGCACTTGGTAAGAAGGAAGTTATTATATAACACTATGTCCCCATAATCCATAAGTGTTTGTGGATATGTGTGGGAGATTAAGAGATCTACACTTCCACTTACAAATGATTCATATGGGATGAAAAAAAAAAAAACAAACCTGTGAGTCAAATCATTTCCTCTTACTTTTCTCTTTAGAAAAGTTACAGGAAGACACATGAACATATCAAAATGATAGGCTTTTGTATGTACACAAGACCTGTTAATTGGAACTCTTAACCTCCTAATCTTGGAGCTACAGTTGTTGGAGCTTTCAGCTAGCATGATGCGAAACAGGCCAAAGGTTACAGATGCCCATCAGTGAAAGCTATCTTTAGACTCAGTTCGTGATGGACACATTTGATGTTGGGATAAATGTGTCCTTGTTCAGAGGTGATAGAATCTTAGTGGAAGCTACTGCCACCTAAATCAGCAAAACATGTCCTTGAAACAACAACTCTGTCTTTTGGACTCCAGAGAAGCCATGTACTAGGAAATAAAGTTTGGCTGCCCTATGCTGTTGGGATTACAAACATGGTTTCTGTACAGAATGTTCCATGAATGAGGCCTTGATAGTCAGTCAGGTCAGTGTGCTCTCAGTAAGATAAGAGCAGATGGCAGTGAGGCAGGCTCTTGCACACAGGTACCCAAACTAACTCCGCCCTCCAAGGAGTTCATAGGAGACTACCCACAGCAGTACCTTCTGCAACAGAGCCCCTGTGGGCGGCTGGGTCTCATACCATAACTGTTCTCTTCCATGTATATTTCTTTTCTAAATTAATTTCATTCATCAGGAAACCCAGAGTCAGTATTTCACTTCTTACAGCTATATCACCACATAACATGTTTTGTTCATAAATAAGCATTTAGAAAGAGCAAATTCACTTTCTCTGAATATGAGCAAAACATATATTCTGAGAAGCAGCAGAGGAATAAATGCAGAAACTCAGTATGGGACTATTCAAGGAAATTCTAAATAGAACTGTATTGATTCTTTAGCTTTTCAATGTATTACTTTGTGGATTTCATTAACTGTAATCATTACTATGCTTTTTGATCTTAACAACAACTCAGTTACTACACAGTTCAAATAGCCTGGTGACACCAGACATCATTTTCTCATCTTCATAAGAAAAAGTCTGACATTTAGAGAAGAATATTTATTACTGACCAAAAATCCCAAACTTGACAACTTGACAACTCTGAATGTATTGAAAAACAAATAAAAGGTTGATCTTTGCCCTCAGGTGGAGGAAACAACACAGTAGCAAGTGTGTGTGTGTGTGTGTGTGTGTTGCAGAGTCCCTGAAATACATTCGCAAAAGCTATTGATTTATTCTATAAAATTTTTGTTTTATTTCAGAGCTTAAATCTATGTTCTAACAAAGTTAAGGCATTTCCTTTTATTGGATTTTGTTTCTTGCTGTGATCTGTAATTTATTACCTTCCTTGAAATTTCTTTATAAATGCATTGGTTAAGCTGTTTTCACCTTTCTTTGATGTCCATTAATAGGATATTACTTTGTTTGGCTGCTATTAGCACTTTTGTTAATTCTTATTTGCCCACAGAAGCTTCTTTCCATCTGTAAAGATTTGATTTTTGAAGGAATTCAAGTGTTTAACTGCCTAGCATATACTCAGTTAACCAACAGGAGGGTTACCTTTCCTATTTTGTCATTTCTGTGGGATTTAAATTATGTTTTCATTAATTCTTGGCTTGTCTATGTGAACTTCATCAAAATTCTGACTCCGCAGCACATGCAGGACACCCAGGACTTAGTTAGCATGATTCATTTCAGTACCTCCTTCCTACTTAATCTCCATGTTCTATAATATTTATGCTCCCTTGTGAAGCTGGTAACATCACAAAAACAACAAAGAACTTCATTTCATATTAACAGGGCTTGATTTCTAAAAAAATAATGGCAGCTGTCATATAACACATGGAATCTAAAAATCAATAAAAATAAGCAAACGTTTTAAAAACATGAAAATTTTTAGGACAACATGAATAACCCAACTGGCATCTAAGAATGAAAAAGAAACAATTGTATCTCAGATAAACTACAGATGATTCTTAATCCAATACCGCATGATCCACTGATCCCATTCCTGAGAACTTATCTGGAGAAAACTATAATTTGAAAAGATACACGTACCTCAGTGTTCATTCATAGCAGCACTATTTACAATAGCAAAGACAAGAAAGCAGCCTAAAGGTCCACTGACAGAAAACTGATAAAGAAGACGTGTGTGTATATATATGTATATATATATGTCTGTGTGACGAAATATTAAAACAAATGAAATGATCCCATTTTTAGCAATGTGAGTGGACCTAGAGATTATCATAATAAGGGAAGTAAGTCAGACAAAGATAAGCATCGTATGGTATTGCTTACATGTGGAATCTAAAAAAAATGATAAAATGAATTTGTCTACAAAACAGAAATAGACTCACAGACAGAAAAGAAATTTATGACTACCAAGGGGAAAGGAGAAAAGAAGGGTAAGTTAGGAGTTTGGGATTAAAATAGACACACTACTCTATATTGTATGAAATAGATAATCAACAAGGTCGGTTGTTGGTTCCCTGTATAGCATAGGGAACTCAATATCTTGTAATAACCTATAATGGAAACGATTCTGAGAAAGATATACATATATATATATATAAAACTGAATCACTTTGCTGTGTACCTGTCCCTTAAATTACAATACGTAGTTTCATTGTAAAATAAAAATTCAATTAAGAATCTAAAAATCCTTGATACAGAGTGCAAACTATTTTTACTCTTGTTCAAGAACACATAAGGGGTCTAATCAAGATTTTCAAAATCTCATATTATCACTGATGTGGGCTGGCAAGGTTTTCTCCTCACCTATCCAATATCATCTCTGCCATTTCTAGTGAAGGCTGGAACTATTCCAGTTCATCCTAGTTAACTGGCTTGCCTCCCCTCCTCACTGTATCTGGTTTGGTGTGTAACCACTGACAGGTACTATTCTCTGCTGTCCCCTCGGAAGTCTTTCTCCAACTCTCTCCTCCAGGATATGCCCATTTGCACCTTTAAAACTCAGGCCAAACCTACTGAGCTTAAATACTCTTTAAACTAGAGTATTGCACACATTATTTTCAAATGCATTTTCTATATTAGAGCAATGGAGAAATCAGTCAATGAGCATTTTATTTCTGTTCACTAACTCATGTTCATTTTGCTTTCAAGATCTAGTACAACAAACTCTGGGGAGTCTTCCAAGATTTCCTCATCTGTTTTTGCTGACTCCTTTACCCCATGACCCATCTTCACAGGAATATTTATTTTGTACAAATTTTTTCTCTTTGACATGAATGATACCTCTAAATGTCTTTTTTCTATCTTAAAATAGAATCATTGAATTTTCAGACATTAGTTCATCAAATCCACCCTCCTTATTTTATGCATTCCTGAAGCTCAGATTATTAACAATTACATCTTCTAGCCATGAAATTAAAAGACGCTTACTCCTTGGAAGAAAAATTATGAGCAACCTAGATAGCATTTTCAAAAGCAGAGACATTACTTTGCCTACTAAGGTCTGTCTAGTCAAGGCTATGGTTTTTCCTGTGGTCATGTATGGATGTGAGAGTTGGACTGTGAAGAAGGCTGAGCACCGAAGAATCGATGCTTTTGAACTGTGGTGTTGGAGAAGACTCTTGAGAGTCCCTTGGACTGCAAGGAGATCCAACCAGTCTATTCTGAAGGAGATCAACCCTGGGATTTCTTTGGAAGGAATGATGCTAAAGCTGAAGCTCCAGTACTTTGGCCACCTCATGCGAAGAGTTGACTCATTAGAAAAGACTCTGATGCTGGGACGGATTGGGGGCAGGAGGAGAAGGGGACGACCGAGGATGAGATGGCTGGATGGCATCACTGACTCGATGGGCATGAGTCTGAGTGGACTCTGGGAGTTGGTGATGGACAGGGAAGTCTGGCGTGCTGTGATTCATGGGGTCGCAAAGAGTTGGACACGACTGAGAGACTGAACTGAACTGAAGACATGCTTATAGAATCTAATCCCCTGACTTCTATTTTAGTATGCTTTCCCTGTATAAAACAGATGGATTCCAAGTTTCCAATGGTACCTAATGCAATATGGGGACTATTAATATAATGTGAAATTAAACCACAATGTGTCTAAAAAGTTCCTTTGTTTATAAAATAAATGCATACAGAGTAACGACCACATTCAAAAAAATGCTCTCTTTTGAAGTTGATTCCTTAGAAGACAATCTGTCTTGGACCATTTCTGGCTCAGTGTTGTTTTCCCAAAGAATGCTGCCTTTCCAAGAGCTCAAAGAAGGCTTGCCAAAAAAATGTGATTTAAGAAGACCATCAAATGATACTGACCTTCAAACCTGTTTTTGTGTGTGTGTGTGCGTGTGTGTGTGACAGAGAATGAGAGAGATTGGAGGTGTGGGTGAAAGAGAGGTGAGAGAATCAGATATGAGACAGTAACAGCAATATGAATAACAATAGTTTTGAATCTGCATGTCACTGCTTCAAGCACTTTACCTGCATAAGCTCACTGAGCATCACAAAACATCTCATAAAGCAGATATTAGCATTAGATTGTTTAACTGATGGGGAAACTGAGGCACAGGAATGCTAAATAACCTGTCCAAAATCATAGGCAGTGAGGTATGTACTATGTCAGAATCCTAAATATTTAACTCTGCAGCTTGTGTTCTTAACTGCTTTGATAGTTACCTAGATATACTCTTTTGTATATTTAATATACAGTAAAAAGATTCAGTAATCTTTTGTGCTTATTTTGCATTAGGCTCTAGGTGTGTTGGTGCACAAGATATGGGTCTTGAAACCAATGGATTAAAGAGAAGAGGAATCTAGTAATTTTTGAAGGCAGGAAGAGAAGGGGACGACAGAGGATGAGATGGTTGGATGGCATCACCGACTCAATGGACATGAGTTTGAGTAAACTCCAAGAGTTGGTGATGGACAGGGAGGCCTGGCGTGCTGCAGTCCATGGGGTCACAAAAAGTCAAACACGACTGAGTGACTGAACTGAACTGAACTGATAACGATTTTCTAACTGAACTTGGACACAGGGCATTGAGACTATGTAGAAGGGGCAACTGGTGGCTCAGATGGTAAAGAATCCACCTGCAATGCAGGAGACTGGGGTTTGATCCCTGAGTTGGGGAGATTTCCTGGAGAGGGAAATGGCAACCCTCTCCAGTATTCTTGCCTGGGAACTCCCATGGACAGAGGATCCTGGTGGGCACAAGAGTGATACAACTTAGTGACTAAACCACCAGAAGCGGCGTCTAGTGGTGGGGCAAGTGGTGGAGTGAGGAGGGTAGACTTCACGTCTAAGCTTGGATCTGAAGATGCAGTAGCAGTTAGCTGAACAAGTGGAGGCAGAAGGCAGTCTCTGCTGAGCAACAGTAGCTTTACAGGCCTGAGATGGGACAGAGCTTTCAGTGGCCTACAAAATATCCAGACTGGATGAACTTGTGTGGCATTCCTTCCTGTCTTGGCCCATAAGCAAAAACCAAAAAGTAAATAAACAGAACGTTTTCAGAGAGTAGCATCCCCTTTCCTCTGCCTTCGCCATCTTCAGGTGATAAGTAATGTCTTAACTCGTAATTTGATTTAGTGATCCTTAGCTTATATTTATCTCATTTATGTGTACGTCTGTTTATCCTGTATTGGAAATATCTCGAGGGATGCCGTGTGTGTGTGTGTGTGTGTGTGTATTTGCTTTGTTCTAATGATGCTACTTAAGATAGGACTTAGTTCTTGAGCCACTGTGTGGCTCTACAGACTCATTCTACAAATTAAAGGATTATAGCTTTCCTTAAACAGAATTGAAACTCCTTACTTTTGCAAATCTATCTGATATGTACTGAGAAGTATGAGTAAACAGTTTCCAAAGCCCAACAGAGTAAAAGTTTTGCCCATCTAAATATGTTTGAGGGATGGGACATGTTACACATTACTTCCAGAATCAGCAGAGTGATTCTTAGACTATCCTGAATCAAGGACCAGATGGGATGGAGGAGTGAGTGGGGTGGGGGATTGGTGAGTGGGAGATTGTCAACTCAGTAGTCAATCTTTTTTTCCCCTATATCATGTAGTGAATATCTCCCACTGTAAATTCCAACAAGATGAACTTTTTGATGAATTGAAGACTTGAAGAAACTAATTTAATGTAAAATAATTATAGCAAGGGAAACAGTACTGAAAATGTGGATTGACCATAATGCTAAAAACAAAGCAAAAACCCACAAAAATAAAAACACTTCTTTTCAGTGGTTTAATGTGTTCTTAATACTAAAAACTCCTGGTTATTACAAAGTCATGAACACATGTATCAGTGATAGTGGCAATAAGAATGTGAAAAAATAATTCAATTCCACAAACACTGATTGCTGCCTATAATAATGAGGGTGATATGGAGAATGACCCAAGCCATCATATATTGAAAACCAGGTGCTGAACTCTCTACTTTATATAAATTATCTCACATGATTTGCAAACAATCTTAGGAAGTATTTTAACAGTTGAGAAAATTGGAGCGCGAAGAAGATAATTTGCCAAAGTCTAGCTACTTAGATAATTGGTGACTACACTGAGAATCAAACTTAGGTTTGGTTTGACTCCAAAGCTTGAGCCAGGCTCACAAGACCAGTTTGGAGTGAAAATTCTTAGAATAATATGAATAGAAAACCCAACAAGAAGAAAAGAGAAAGATATGGTTGCAGTTACACTCCAAGAGCTGATCTCAGTGCTGTGGAGCAGGAGGTAAGAGAACAGAAAAGCTTCCTTATAATTAGCTCATTCAGAAATTAAAATATATATATATATGATTCATACACAGAGAACAAGAGCTCAAAAAAGAATACAGGAAGCCAGCTGAAGATATGACATTCTCACCAGTTAGCGTTTCCTTTGAGTAATCTATTTTGTGTGCTTGTGGAGGTGTTCTTTCTAATAGACATGCCAGCAAATGCAGCTAGTCCAAGTGACAGCTACCACTGTTGAACTCATGTGTTACTTTTGATTTTCTCAGCTGACTTGTAACTCATTTACCCTGTGCTATATGCTTAGTCACTCAGTCGTGTCTGACTCTTGGGACTCCATGGACTGTTGCCCACCAGGCTCCTCTGTCCATGGGGATTCTCCAGGCAAGAATACTGGAGTTGCCATTCCCTTCTCCAGGGGATCTTCCCAACCCAGGGACCGAACCCAGGTCTCCCGCATTGCAGGCTGATTCTTTACTGACTGAGCCATCATTGCTTACCTTGGGGGGCATTTAATCAGCATAGTATGCTGCCTAATTTTGTAGTAATATATTAGTTTTGGTGATTGGTTTTATGTATATCTCCCTCATAATGGGAATATGTTGAGAATAAGGACCACCAGCTACTAGTCTGCTGGGGAGATGATCATGTAATCAATATGATAGAGTGTGGTAAGTGCAACAAAATATATGAGCAAGTTATAGAAGCAGTGGAGAGGAGGAAATGACAGACAAATAAAATGGGAGGGAGATACAAAGACACAAAGTAGAATCATTTACTTCTTATTCTGATTCCACAGTCTGTATCAAGAAGAAAAACCTTTAAATGAGAAATAGAAGAAGAGATACGTTAGGAAGAATTTCATGTAAAAAAAGATGGGAGATAGTGAAAGAGTGCTCAGCAGTTTTATGTAAGAATCCTTAGGACTGGGCTATTCATGTTTTAAATCAACAAAAAAGTTGAAAGTTATGACTGCTCTGTCTAGTGTCTGCAAAGAATCATGGAGAAAGGAATTAAAGGGTAATCAAAACGCAAGTGAATTATTATTTTTAAAAGTGCAAATTCTAGATAAAATTCCAAAAAAAAAAGATTATTTAAAAAGATGGTCTCTGTACAGGTGAAAACAGGGAACAGTAACTATAAGACCTTTGCCTGGGCTCACTAGGGAGAGAATGTCCATTTGTCAAATTAAAGTCCATGCAGGATCTTAACCTATTAAACAAACAAAAGTGAGAAAGCCATCCAAAGCCCTGACCCCAGGGAACATAACTGGAAAACCAGTGATCTAGTCTTGAGATTCTCGGACAAGTTTCTTATGTTCTGTACATGGAAGGATGGAATACCAGCTGATTAATAAGGGTATGGTTGAATGCATGGATTTTAGTTAGTTGAAGTCCTGAAAATATTTCAAAGAACAGAGATACTCAGCCTCTTTGCACCACCAATAAGGCGCGTGCTGCCTAGAGATCCTATTGGCAGTAGAGACCAGTCCAGGAAAGGAATCTCCATGAAGGTCATCATGGGGTGGTGACAAGAACCCTCTGAGAGGGTATCATGAGCTTGGCCCTGTCTTGTTAAATGTAGTTTTTAAATAATATCTTGGACGGATAACTAAAAGGCAGGTCAGCACATTTTTCAGATGACAAGCTCAAGTTCATTCAAATAAAAAACCCAAAATTTTATTGACTGCTCTCTGTACACCATGTATAGTACTAAAGAGGATTCTCACCCAAGAGATGTTAAAAGTTTTAACTTGCATGATGACGCAGACCTGATTTACCAGGCCTGATACGCATGTTTGCTTCACTGTCTTTTTGCTGTTGTTGTTTTACTTACTACCAGCATAATATGAACAAACAAACTGATTAAGATCCAAAAAGCTCCTGTACCTTTAGCATGTACCTGTGGATAGAGTATCTACAGCTCGGGTAGCAGGTAATGCAACATATCCCTCTGTCCTGGAAAAAATCCCATCTTGAGTGCAATGTCCAGATCAAGCTCCATAGTCCTTAACTGGAGTGTAACAGCTTTATAGTGTTCATTTCTGCTGTACAACAACATGAACCAGCGTTATGTGTATGCATATCCCCTCTCTCATGAGCCTCACTCCCACCCCACCGCCAGGTTCCATATTTTCAGGTGGACATGAATAAACAGCATTATATTCAGAAGAAGTAACCAAGGCTATAAGGTGTCTGGAAAACAGGAGTGTTAGAGAAAAGAACTAAGGATGTTTAAATCTATAGAACAGAGACACATGGAGCCCATATAACCTATTGTCAAATAGTTGCACGTCCATCAAGACTGCTTTCAAACACTTGGAGTTTGGAGAACAGGAACAAAATTTATTCTATGTCTCTGGAGGCCAGAATCAGGGTCAGAAGGTATAATTAGATGATAGGTTGATCAATATGAAGAAGAGCTTTCTGACAATTATCACTACAAAATGGAATGGGCTTTCTCAAAAAGCAGTTTGTGTTTATATATAGTATGAAGTGAAGTTGCTCAGTCGTGTCTGACTCTTTGCGACCCCATGGACTGTAGCCTTCCAGGCTCCTCTGTCCATGGGATTTTCCAGGCAGTATACTGGAGTGGATTGCCATTCCCTTCTCCAGGGGATCTTCCCAAGCCAGGGATTGAACCCAGGTCTCTCGCATTGTAGACAGACACTTTACCATCTGAGCCACCAGGGAAGTCCCTATATATATATATATGTTAATCCCAACCGCCTAATTTATCCCTCCCTTTCTTTCCTCTTTTGTAACCAACTATACTTCGGTTTCACTCTTCACTTTCATGCATTGGAGAAGGAAATGGCAGCCCGCTCCAGCATTCTTGCCTGGAGAATCCCAGGGACGGCGGAGCCTGGTGGGCTGCCGTCTATGGGGTCACACAGAGTTGGACACGACTGAAGTGACTTAGCAGCAGCATACTTCAGTAAAACATCTGCCCGCAATTCTGGAGACCCAGGTTTGATCCTGAGGTCAGAAAAATCCCCTGGAGAAGGAAATGGCACCCCACTCCAGTATTCTTGCCTGGGAAATCCCATGGACAGAGGAACTGGTGGGCTAGTCCATGGGATCGCAAAGAGACAGACAGGACTGAGCAACTTCACTTTCACTTTCACTATACTTCAATACATCTTTTTAAAAAAGCAATGTGCTTTGGGTTGCCAGAGATGTGTAATCAGAGGCTGGATATACGTAACTGCATTTGTATACCCAAATACACATAGGATATACATTTGATGAAAGGAATTCCTGGTTACATGTTATGCGTTGAATAAATAGTCTGGGTGCTAATGTCCCTGGCAAACCAAACTAGAACATTCATATCACTTTGATGTTCAGTCAAATCTTACCCTATAAGTCTTCGGCTCATCAGTTGTTAATTGTAGGTGGCAATTTGGAACCAGATTCATTATGTTTGGCTGTTTTGTCAGCTGATAAGAATTTCAACAATCTGAATTTACAATAAGGCCTTGGCTTATATATTACCCCAAAAGTCACCAGAAAACATGATAATATCAAAAAACAAGACATAAATTTTCCATACATTCCTTTATTCTTCCTTCTGGTTTAGACAAACATTGTCTCTTTTAGCAGAGGCTAATAAGTGAAATAAATCCAAGGGTGTGCTGGTAAATATTTAATAACCATGTCTCAGAAAAAAAGGGAGGGCTGTTTCTAATTTGTTGCCGAGTTTGTTGTGTTTGTCTAATGTTGTGTTTGCTTTGTGCTTGTCAAGTCCCACAATATGACTATTCCTATCATTGGCGATTTCAAGCTACCATGGTGGAAGAGGTCAGTCCCATCCACTTTAGCAATGAATTTTTATACACTGACTCCAGAACACCACAACATGAACCCCAAATATTAATGAGAAGAATCAGCTGAATGGATGTCTCCTGAACTAGATCACTGTTTATTGCATTGGAAAACTGTAGAGATTGATTACATATGTTTAATTTTTCCACTTAAATAAAAATGCCAGCCTTTTTGAAGGAACTTATTCTTAAATTTATTGCATTTACTCAGGATGCACAACTTTGGCTAGGTGTATTTTCTCTGATCCTCTCAAAATATGTTGCACATATGATATGGCAAGTATTTGGAAGTCCCTGTTTTCCATCTGGTGTCAGAGCAATGCATTCTGAAGTACTGGTCCTATATAAGCTTTTGAGCAATCTCTACAGAGGCTGACAAAGAAACTCTGTATGGAGTTTAAAAATATAAGTGGAGTTTACTTATTTATTTATTTACAACAAGACCAGCATTCTCTGACCCATCTAGTAAGAACTGTAGTATGAGGACATAGTTAAAAACCTATCCCTAAATTTGGAAACTATAGGTTAGAGATACTTGGCATCAGTCATCTCTCACAAACCTCTACTGGCTTCTATCTCCTAGAGCATGCAGGAATTTTACTTGTAGATTAGTTAAATTATAAAACTGTTGAGAGGAAACAAGAGGGCAGGGCTGGAAGCTGGGGTGTGCAGGTGGAGAATTATAATACTGTACAGGTAATTACTAACTGAATAAACACAGTCATAAGTCTAAGACTCTGGGTGAAGGAAATTTAGACAGAGACATTTTAAAGTTTGCTCATTAAAGGAAGAGTTACCATCTGGCACCTCTTTTTTTATGAAGAAAGAGAGCAAACAACCAAGCATTACTCAAGGAACACATGGTAACCCCACAATGTAGAAACAGCTTTGACCTTAGAAAGGAGAGGAAGAACAGTCAGGGCTGAGAAAACACGGAGAACAAAAATCCAGTGAAAGTTGTGAAAACTAAGTTACATTTCCTATACCACGGTAATAGAATCCAGAAAAATATAACCCCAGAGGCGAATTCAATGCCAAAGTTCTTTTGAAACATAGAAGCAGCCGCCTAATGGATTTTACAGATACACGTGAAATGGGAATAAAGGCTAATGTAATTGTTCAACAGTGTGGTGCAGATGATGAAATCTAAGTACTTAATTTGGAAAAATGTGTAGTATTAAGATGACTGCAATGATTACTGTGAAGAGCATGACATGTCTAAATGGGCTTGACAGGGAAAAAGAACTGTACTCTGTAATTTAGAAATCTAAAGCTAGTTATTTCTTCTAGAAACATGTACTTTATTCAATAAGCTTTCTCTATTAATTGTTTCTAGACAATGTTTGGAACAAACACCACCACCACCAATAAAGGCACACTTGAACTCCCCCCCCCCCCAGTAAAATTGGATTTGTTCTACAAATCTAATTATATTACTTCTCAATATATCAAACTCATAATTAGATTAAGATGAATCACTAAGAAGACATTTTACAATGAAAAGCTAAATTTCTATCCTTATTTTGCTTCTAAAGTATTTTATTATAAAGAAACACCAAAACACATGCCTGTGTTCCTTTTACTTAAGACTTTAATCTAAGACTGTCATATGGGCTTCCCTGGTAGTTCAGCTGGTAAAGAATCCACCTGTAATGCAAGAGATCCCAGTTTGATTCCTGGGTCGGGAAGTTCCCCTGGAGAAGGGATAGGCTGCCCACTCCAGTATTCTTAGGTTTCCCTGGTGGCTCAGATGGTAAAGAATCTGCCTGCAACACAGGAGATCTGGGTTCAATCAGTTGAGAAGATCCCCTGGAAAAGGGCATGGCAACCACTCCAGTATTCTTGCCTAGAGAATGCCCATGGACAGAGGAGCCTGGCAGGCTACAGTCCATGGGCTACAAATAGTCTGACATGACTGAGTGACTAAGCACACAACACAAGACTATCATACAGAGTAAGTCAGAAAAACATTGCATATTAATGCATATATGTCTGTGGAATCTAGAAAAATGGTATAGATGATCTTATTTGCAAGTACAAATAGAGACGCAGACTTAGAGAACAAATGTATGGAAATCGAGTGAGGAAGGAGGGATGGGATGAGCTGGGAGATTGGGATTGACATATATACACTATTGATACTAAGTACAAAATATATAACTAATGACAACCTGTAGTATAGCTCAGGAAACTCTACTCACAGTGCTCTGTGGCAGGAATGAAATCCAAAAAAGAGGAGATATGTGTATAAATACAGCTGATTCACTTTGCTGCACAGTTGAAACTAACACTGTAAAGCAATACACCATAAAAATTAATTTTTAAAAAAGGCCTCATTGGAGGAGATGTCATTGTATAAACTGATTCACTGTTTAGAACCTGAGGCGCCCTGGAAAGACACACAGGTAGAGTGGAAAGAAAAACATCTCCTTTATGTCCGGAGCTTTGGTTTCTCAGGTAGGTAGGAAGGAAATGACCCAGTACCAAGTCCACTGAGTTGCCTGGTGTGTTTTATCTGGTTGGCATAGTGAAGGCTTTGGAAAAAGTTTGACACTGAAAGCTTTGCAAAGTATTTTTTTTGTTTTTGTTTTTTGGTCAGATGTTCCTTCTCTCTCCTCCCTTAATGGGTAGTTCACTGGCACCCACAGAGGACCATCTCCAGGAAAAACCAAAGTGGCAAAGTTTGTCCTAAATAATCCTCCCTTTCTTCTTTGGGTCCCTCTCTCTGCTACTGACCCTCTCTAGCTGCTTTAGCCAAAAAATGGAATCAATTTAGTCACATTCTGTTGCTTATCCCAGAGGTACATTTCAAATAAAATATCATATTGAAAATGAAATCTCAAGTATCTGATTGAAATTTTTGGATCCGTAATGTTTTTGGATAGCTAATTTTAGATTTTGGATAGCTAAACCTTAGACAAACATAGTCAATGATATTTAAAACTCATTAAAGTTAATATACATTTTCCTTCATTAATACCCCTCAGATATTTAAGTCAATGAGTCCACATTGCTTTCATCGTTTATTAGTTTTCTGTGAAATGTGTTTCCCAGTTTCTGAATACTTTCAGTAGGATTAGATCAGATCACCTTAGAATCCCATTCATTATCTTTTTGCTTGGCATTCACTTGAAAGGAGTGATGATATCCAAATGCCTTTTGTTTGTATCTTCACCAAAATGGAAAGTTGCATGTTTTCAGTTATCAATGACAAATCAAGGCATGACACCCACTCGGAAGACTGCCTCTTGCAACGCTAAGCACAATGACAAAAGTAAATCAATAACAGAAACCTCTTTTTGTTTCTTCTTCAGCTTGCTAAAAATAAAAGAGTAGAAGTAACTGAATACAAATTATAGTATCAGAATACATCACTGCCTGGTAAGGAGGAATGCTCCTGAAGGTATGTAGCTCCCCCAAAAGTCATTGTGTGTGTGTGCTACAAAGGTCACCACAATAAATCTTCTGGTTCTCAGATAGAATTACAGTTCCCCACCTGTTAAAAACCACCACACACAGTACCAAACCCCAGACAGGGATGACTCCCAATAGGTACAGAGATTGTCTTTCCTGACACCTACTGGGGATAATCAATTAATTTTAGAATAGTAAGTAACAAGATAATGGTTTATCTATTGAGTGAGCCAGTTAACATCTTTGTGCTTCTTTATCTTCAGTTGTACACATGGTCTCATAATTTACCTATTCCAGTGGGTTTTTTGGTCAGGATTAAATTAAATAATGTTTATAAAATGCCTGGCAAGTAAAAAATCATTTAATGAATGGCAGCCATCACTATTGTTCCGCCAATATTTGAGTTTGGAGAATGACTTCATCTTTTGAGTAAGGGTTACAATTGGTTTGTAGTGAGTTAGGAAAGCAGAAAGTGTATTTCAGAAGCAAATCTGAGAATTATTATTAAATTAGGGCACATTCAAAGCTATCATGAAGAACAGCAACAACTGTGACTTGTTACCAAAGAAATCTTAAGGGCCTTTCAATGAACTGTGTCAAAAATACCTCCAAAGGAGTTATGAGACTTGCTCTAGGCTAGGTTGTAACTAGCTTCATTTAAGCAACTGTCTTCTTGCGCAGCTGGGAACAAAGCACATACACGAGGTGCAAAATACCTAAAAACAGGTGTTTTGAAACACACATCACACCTCTGCTAACTGACTTCATATTGGCATCTAAAGGTACAGGCAACACAGGTGTGCTTATGGTATTTCTGCTACTTAACCAGTGATCCTTTACATTAAGCATCCTGGATTATGTAAGAAAAATCTTTGTCTTTCTTCCTTTGTCTTTAGATAATAATGGGAGGCCATTTACTGTAAGCTGATAAGTTGATGGATCAATACAAATATAAAGAGGGTCTCTGATCAAGGAAAAGGTTTTCTGAGCTGTGTTTCTCTCCACTTAATCTCTAAGATGGCACAATGATAGTTATCTCTACCTGGATCCCTCCCTGACGTCACTTTAATAACTCAAAAACCTCTCAGAATCACCTGGATTCCTTGTCATATTCTTGTCATTGAGAAAGGTACTATCACCCACAACCCATTCAGTTTTGCAAGCCAGAAATTTAGGAGTCATTCTTGACAGTTCCCCACTTTCCTTCCAAATCCAACCCATCATCAAGGACTGTTGATTTTATTTCCTAAATTACTCCCTCTGTCCATCTCTCTTCATCTCCCCTACCATCAGTGTAATCTAACCTACCATCATCTCTCTCCTGGACTATTGTAATAGCCTCGTAACTGGTCTGACTCCATAAGCTCCCCCGACATGGCTACCCCTGCCCCTAAACCATTCTCAAATCATAGCATGAACCATATCACATTTATTCTGCCAACTGACCCCATGCCTGAAACTTCTATATGACTTCTGATGGCATTAGGATGAAGAGAAAAACAATGTCTTAATAAGACTGACAAAGCCCAACCCTACCCCCATCACGTTCTACTCCTTCCATCTCTGCTCCAGGCTCACTCGCCTCTGAGTGCTCCCATGCTTCCTCCAGACACAAGGTAACTCATCATTCTCTGCTGCCTGAACGATTCTCACCAACCCTTTCTGCCTAGTTATCTGTTCAGATTCCAGTTCAATCGTCACGTTCTTGAGGAAACTCCTTGATATCCGGCCCACATCAATTCTTGGTTACATACTTTCCTAGCACCTAGCAACCCCCCTTTATGGTACTTCATGAAGCTGTGATTTTGTCTACATGATTAGTATTTTTCTTTTCTGTTAATATGTAAGTTCCAGGAGAAAAGGGAGCACATCGATTTTTCACAGCAGTTAGCCCCAGCTGAAGCACAGGGTTTATGACCTAAATAAATATTTATAGAGTGAATAAATAAACAATGTCAGGGAAGTTTTCTGCTGTGTTTTCAGTGATCAGACTATACTGTTTTTCCTTTAAAAAAGCCTCAGCAGAGTCTGCTTGGAAAATACCCATTTTAATCTGAGGATCTAGATATGAAAATGGGTTAATGCAACCAGATTGAGGTAAGGATTGGGGGTTTGGCAAAAAAAAAAAAAGTGCATTTCTAAGGTTTTTTTTTACCTTTAGTTTTAGAGAATTCAGCTTTTCCTCCCTGAGGTGTTCTCGCAGCATCTCCCGGTGGAGCCTCTCCTGCTCTCTGGCAAATTCGCCCAGGGTGTACTGGCGCACGCTGTTGTGGCGGTTGGACATGCCCAGGGTGCTGCCGCCTTGGCTGGGCACACTCGTGAAACCCTGCCTCCTGGTGAAGTAGTACACAGTGACGCAACTGAAATGCACATTCTTGGTCCTCAGCCGCTTCTCTCTTTTGAGAATGGAGGAAGCTGAAAGGGAAAGAAACAACTCAGAGAACAGCCCCACCGCAGTTTTCAGATGAGGTGACGAACTACAAAATGCCACTTGATGATCTTAAATTTACGGTCAACCCTTTCTGGCTGGGAGACACTGAAAATGTTGTCACTCAGAATTGGCACAGACTTCGCATTCCTTGCTTAGACTTTCTCCTAGCTGTGGTGAAGTAGACTTTTAAGCTCTCTATCATGGTAGTCCAAGCAAATTTTAGGCAAGTTGCCAGTAGTCTGTGAATCAGTGGCAGAATTTAATTTCTCATTTCCCTTCACCTTTTAAGTTTTGCTTTTATGATTTTCACATGAGTTGTATTTTACTATAATCAGAAAAGACACATGCTACAAACTTTTTGGCTCTCATTTGATATGGAAGGCTCTTGGTGTGAAATGTCTATTTTTACATTTTAGAAAATTCCAAAATGCAATAAAAATTTATAGAAAAAGGCTCAATGGCACTATTTAGGCATTTTTACAATCTAAATCTAGCCAAGTTTTCATCTGATAAAAACACCAATAAGTAACATTATGGACAGTGGGACTTTAATCCAAGTATACGTTGAGAATATCGAAAACGTCATGAGATATATCAGAACCTTTACTATTAGTTACAGAGACATCAAGATGCAGAGAGCACTATGGAAGGTTGAGATGGACTCTGTAGTTGAGAGAAAGAGAGTTACACATTGACTTTCTGAAGGTGGAAGATGTGCTGGTCTGTTGATTTTGTTGTGAAGTAATCCAGTCTTATAGAATTTGAGTGATTTCTTTCAGTGAAACAAAAAGAAAAAATGAACCCCTCAGATGTTTTATATATATATATATGAATATATATACATCAGCTAACATTTATGGACTGTTCAAAGAACTATGCAAAGGACAATGCATGAATTATCTCATTTAATTCTTACAACTGCTTGAGTTGGAATAATCCAAGCCTCCATTTTGAGGAAAACAGTCCACAAAAGGTTAAATGACATGGCCAAGGTCATATAACTAGCAGTGAAAATGGGATCCATTATTCTAGAACCCAGTCTTTTAGCCATCAGGTCACAGTAGAAAGCTGGGATCAAGCTAAGGAAGATGAACAAGGCTAAGATTTGGTGCCACACTGCTTTTGGGAGATGTCAACTGCTGCAGACTCCAAAGATGATTTTTATTTGTAAAACTGCATAAACAATGAAAGAAAAGTAACTACAGGAACACTTTGGATTTATATAAAAATATGCTTCACTTAGAGCCAGACATCATGGAATGTGAAGTCAAGTGGGCCTTAGAAAGCATCACTGCAAACAAAGCTAGTGGAGGTGATGGAATTCCAGTTGAGCTATTTCAAATCCTCAAAGATGATGCTGTGAAACTGCTGCACTCAATATGCCAGCAAATTTGGAAAACTCAACAGTGGCCACAGGACTGGAAAAGGTCAGTTTTCATTCCAATACCAAAGAAAGGCAATGCCAAAGAATGCTCAAACTACCGCACAATTGCACTCATCTCACACGCTAGTAAAGTAATGCTCAAAATTCTCCAAGCCAGGCTTCAGCAATACGTGAACCATGAACTTCCAGATGTTCAAGCTGGTTTTAGAAAAGGCAGAGGAACCAGAGATCAAATTGCCAACATCCACTGGATCATCAAAAAAGCAAGAGAGTTCCAGAAAAACATCTATTTCTGCTTTATTGACTATGCCAAAGCCTTTGACTGTGTGGATCACAATAAACTGTGGAAAATTCTAAGAGAGACGGAAATACCAGACCACCTGATCTGTCTCTTGAGAAACCTATATATGCAGGTCAGGAAGCAACAGTTAGAACTGGACATGGAACAACAGATTGGTTCCAAATAGGAAAAGGAGTACGTCAAGGCTGTATATTGTCACTCTGCTTATTTAACTTCTATGCAGAGTACATCATGAGAAACGCTGGGCTGGAAGAAGCACAGGGTAGAATCAAGATTGCTGGGAAAGTGAAGAGGAACTAAAAAGCCTCTTGATGAAAGTGAAAGAGGAGAGTGAAAAAGTTGGCTTAGAGCTCAACATTCAGAAAACAAAGATCATGGCATCCGGTCCCATCACTTCATGGGAAATAGATGGGGAAACAGTGGAAACAGTGTCAGACTTTTATTTTTGGGGGCTCCAAAATCACTGCAGATGGTGACTGCAGCCATGAAATTAAAAGACGCTTACTCCTTGGAAGAAAAGTTATGACTAACCTACATAGCATATTCAAAAGCAGAGACATTATTTTGCCAACCAAGTCCGTCTAGTCAAGGCTATGGTTTTTCCAGTGGTCAATATGGATGTGAGAGATGGACTGTGAAGAAAGCTGAGCGCCGAAGAATGGATGCTTTTGAACTGTGGTGTTGGAGAAGACTCTTGAGAGTCCCTTGGACTGCAAGGAGATCCAACCAGTCCGTTCTAAAGGAGATTGGCCCTGGGATTTCTTTGGACAGAATGATGCTCAAGCTGAAACTCCAGTACTTTGGCCACCTCACGTGAAGAGTTGACTCATTGGAAAAGACTCTGATAGTGGGAGGGACTGGGGGCAGGAGGAGAAGGGCATGACAGAGGATGAGATGGCTGGATGGCATCACTGACTCAATGGGTGTGAGTCTGAGTGAACTCCAGGAGATGGTGATGGACAGGGAGGCCTGGTGTGCTGCGGTTCACGGGGTCACAGAGAGTCAGATACGACTGAGCGACTGAACTTCAGTTGTCTCATTTTCTCCTTATAAAACCTTCAAGCCAAATAGTGGTTGCTGTGATACATATCATTTTGAGGATTTATATATTCAATAAATATAAATCAGTAGTTTTCCCAGGCACTTGCTAAGTGATTGGATATATTGGTGGAAAAGACATCTGTGATCCCTGCCCACATGGAGCTTTCATTTCCAGTGATGAGAAACTCAGAATAAATAGACCCAAACAGAGTAAAAGAAATAAGACATTTGGGCAAGAATTTAGCTATCTCAACTTTTCCTCCTCATTCATGCTTTACCTCTCCAGAAGAGATTGCCAGCGAGCAAATGCTTCCAGCATGTGTGTAATTTTTCCATTTATTTTTTCTAGTTATCTATGGACATGTTCACGGCAACATACCCGTACTCCTGTCAGTAGTGACAATTTTCAACTTAGATTTAAAAGCTCTGATCTGCTTCATAACTGTAGGTTTAAATCATCTCAAAACAAAGAAGAATCTGTCAAAATGTAAAAGAGTTCACCATAGAAAGCAAAATTCAACCATCTGCCCAGTAATTTGCTACCTGATCCGACAACCTCATCCACCACCACTTTACAGCAGGCTAGAGCCTCTGCTTTATGGGTGATAATCTTGAACTTATTTTGCTCTTCATATCATAAAAATGATGCCCTGAAAATACTATCTTTCAAGGCCATAATTTAAAAATAAAATAAAAATACTTAATGTACTCTTTTAAAATAATTATTATAAACACATCTGATAATTTCCTTACTTGTTTTTTAGATAATTCATAGTACTCTACATGCGTTTCCTTTAGAAATTTTTATTGAGATTTTGTACCTGCATTTTTAGGTGATAAGAAAATTCCACCTTTTGGCTGAATCTATTGTACCATCCTTTCACAAAAAGCCATATTATACTTTCCCCAGAAAACTGTTAAGAGATGACTTTCCAAGGCTTGGAAAAAGGCAACAGTGGCAGAGAGCAGGAGCCCTTCACCTGGGCTCTTGGCATTTCTAACACTGTCACAGTGCACGTGGAATTATGCTTTTTCCCATCCACTACAGTTTATGATTCAAACGTGCTTGTACTTGTTTCAGCATTTGCATATTATAAGTAGCACTGTAGAAATATGATCAAAAAGAAGCCTATAGAATGCATTTTAAAGGAAGGCTTTGAGATGTTGTAAGATTAGCCTTATGAGGAATATTTTAAATGTGGCTTTCCTAAACTTAGGAGGCACTCTTGTCTCTCTCTTCTGATGATTGAACTGGAGCCCTAGAACAGGCCCTTGTGGGCTGTCTCTTGCCCCCAGAACCAATTTGACTAACAATCACAGAATGAAGTTATCAAAAAAGAGTCTATGTTTTTCAAACCTGAGAAAAACAGATGAAATCCACTCAGCACATCTGCCATAGGGAATCTGAAACCTCGATGCTACACCTACCTAGTAATCTGTGCCCTTTACAGGATAATTGAACTCAACACTGTGTCTCTACAGAGTTCAGGGTTCATTTTACTACTGCAAGGTCAAGAGCAAGAAAAAAAAATGGAGAAGGTGGTGTTCATTACTGCTTTGAAAAATAACTAGTCTGTGTTCATATACAATGCTAATTTTTTGCTGCCTTCCAGCTCCTCTTTTATCTCATTCAGTTACCATCCTGCAGTGGAAGTGTCTAAGTGCAGCACTATTATTTGTCCCAACCAGGACACGGCTCCTGGGACCACCATTATGGCTAGCACATCAGGGTGTACTGGTATTGCTGTACAATCATCACATATTATGGATATATTATTGATCCTTGTAAATTACAGGAATAAACAGCACAGAGTAACCAGCATTAGCTACCTGCAGAAGCTACTCATTTTTAAAATGCTTTTAAAAATGAATGAAGAAGAGAGCTGCGAAACTAATTCACGATGCTAGGGTGAGAAAGTAAGTAGATAAAATAAAATAAGTTATACCATACATTTATATAAAGAGTTCATGCTCAGAGTGGATTAAAAATGGAAGCCATGTGGGATTAGCAGATGCAAACTATTATATATAGAAAGAATAAACAACAAAAGTCCTACTATATAGCAGAGGGAGCTATATTCAATATCCTGTGATAAACCATAGTGCAGAATAATATGAAAAAGAATATATTTATGTATAACGGAATCACTTTGTTGTATAGCAGAAATAAACATAGCATTGTAAATCAGCGATACTTCAATAAAATACATGTTTAAAAAATGGAAGCCAAAGCTAAGTGTTGTACAATGTGTTTTCAGGGCCATCCAGGGCAGCCAGTGCTCTGAGGAGACACATATGCTGAATATTCTGATCCCACAGAGAAGATGAGTGTATCAAGATACCAAAGCTGCCTCACATCAGGCTCCAAGAAAATGCAACCAACCTTGCTCCATTTCGACACGCATAAAACCAACCTGTTCATTCACATTGGAATATAACTTCAGAAGTCAACAAGACTATCTGATTGACTTGCCAATTCTGTTTCTTGCTGAAAATAATCAAATTTGCTTTCAGGTTTATACTTCAGATGTTTGTGAATGCGTGTGTCATTGCATCTGAGATTGCCCTCGCTATATGCACAGAGATCATCGTGTGTCTGAGCCTATAAAACTGAAGACAAGATTCTGGATCATTGATTCCACTATAGCGCAATCATTCTGGGGCCAGTGCTTGCGGAGTAATTCAGCTACTCTCTTAACGCACATTTGGCTCTTTCAGTGTCAGCAACTATCAGCAAAGTCCAGATAGAGGTGGAAAGGCAGACAGTAGTAAACAGAACTATGTATTTTGGCTCTGAAGTTGCCACATGGAGGTTGAGAGTTTTTGGTCCAGTCTGATGTTAAACAAGGGGAAAATTGTGGAAAATAATAATTTTACCATTTGGGTCTGATGAATTTAATAGTACACTTCTTTCTCCTATGCAGTATGTTCAAAAGGAAAATATCAGATGATTTGTAAGTCAATACTGAGTTTATTTTTCTTTTTTGTGTGTGGGGGGTGGAATTCAGTAGAAGCAAAGTGAGATTGTTGAAATTCGTTTATCTAGGTAAATCCTGGGTAATAAAAACTTGTTTTCTTAAATTATACAGGCCAAGTTAATCAGGGGCTCTGAAAGTATGTTGTTTCTCACCTTTTGAAGAACAAATCAAGATCATATCAGTTATGAAGTCATGAAACCTAACTTTCAAACAAAAACCCCATTGTCATCAGAAAATATTTTGCATATAATTAACAATAACAGCTTAGATATTAAATCAACTTCCAATGGTTAAAGTTATTAAGATTTTGAAAAATATATGTCCTCAATCTTTCCAAGGGACTTCTACAAATCTCCTGTGATCACATTTTCACATCTTCTCTAGCTTGACACAATTGTCAAGATTGGCCTTTTGATCATGGTGTCTTACACATGGTCTCAGAGCTTACCCACAGGTAAGGAGTGAAATGGATCTAGCAACCAAGCAATACCGGAGTAGTTCCTTTGAAAATGAAGCAAGTTTGCTGTTAAAAGTAATTCTTCCTTGTTCTAATTGTTCCCTTTTATTCTTTTATGTCACATTCTCAAGTTTCTGAAATCTACTTACCACAGTTGTATTTTTGTGGGCTTTTTTGTTTGTTTGTTATTTTGCTCAAGTAAGGTATTTATGGAAGTAATAAATCTTTCAAGTAGGAACAATTCCAAAAGACTAATGAAAGGAAATGTCTTAAGGCATGGGTAAATGAGAGGCAAATGAAAGTAAAGACTATTCGGGAGTATTTTTCTTCCAACTGTGAACAGAATTCAAATTACCTGAAGTATATAACAGAAAGTGGTGGCCAAATCAATAGTATGTTATGCTCGGGATATTATCTTATATTCAGTGATGAAAGATATAGGGCTTCTTTGGTGGCTCAAACAGTAAAGAATCTGCCCGTGACGCAAGAGACCCGGGTTCAATCCCTGCACTGGGGAGATCCCCTGGAGGAGGCATGGCAACCCACTCCAGTATTCTTACCTGGAGAATTCCAAGGACAGAGGCGCCTGGTGGGCTACAGTCCATGGGGGTCACAAAAAGTCGGACAGGACTGAGCGAATAACACTTTCACTTCGTGAAAAATATACCATATGCAAAAACAATCATGAAAGAAAGACTTTTCCAAACACTGGATCTGTTAGAGACAATATTGGGATATTCCCAATGTTTTGGAATTGAAGTGCTTTGCATTTCCCAAAAGGCCATCAGAATGGAGACAAAGTCGGAAAATGTAAGAAAATGTCAGGACCCTTCAAATTAAGGACCTTTCTCTTTCACTATGCCCTTATTTCTGTGAAAGCAGCATTCAACAACAAAAATCAAGGAAGAGTAGCTCTCACTTGAAGTGATGCTTGCGATATCAAGTCCCAGTTTGTCTCTGGTTCCCTGTAGTATGAATGATAGCTCTAACTGCTTTTCAAACTGCAGTACATCTGTCTCTCCAGCCTCTAAATTCCATTCTTCCCCATCTCCAACCAACCAACCAATTTATGTACTAGTAACGCCGCAAACTGACTGGAGAAGATAAAGTATGATAAACATACATAAGCACCAGTCAGCACTCTGATGTCAGTCCTTCTGTAGAGGAGAAATAGGTTTATAATCCACAGACAAGATTAGGTAGTTGAACCATTTAGCCCTAAGTATTCTCCATCCTAATAACAGGGTGAAAATATTCATAATGGATTACTCTGAAGACTAATAATGATGTCTTTGGTGCACTGAAGCTTCTGAGCGGAAATAACTCAAGATGAAACCCTTTTGTTTAAATCGTTAGTTTTACAAAAACAAAACAAAAGAAAAAACCCTCTCACAGACTATGTGATAATAAATTTTCTATTAAGACATGTACAAATACTGCATATGCATTTAAGCAAAAAAATTTAACAAGAAATCAGAAATAATATAAAAAGTTGCCCCTTCAGGCTGGACGAGCAACGCTTTGTTTTGGATAATGAGCATGCGCGTCACGTCGTCAGCTATTCAGTCTGTCAGCTACGTCCACACAAGCAAGCTAGAGATCGGCGTGCAGGGAGGCAGCTCTCTCCCCAATCTCTTGACAGCTACAGCCCAGGCTGCTCAGCACACTGCAAGCTGAATTCGACATTAGAGAGGGTGGTTTAATAGTGTAATCATCTACTTGCAATTCTCTGCTTGAAAAAAAATAAAGTTTATTGTCCAGGATTTTGATATATATTTAGAAAGCTGCAAATAAAAGTTGAGAACTTCGACCTTCCAGCTTTGATGTCATAAATAATTATGATGATTAACTCACAAAGAGTGGTCATTTCTCAGAACTAGCTCTTTTTTATTCATACGTTTGAATTTATTAAAAATGCCCTCTGCACTTTCCCCCTAATTCTTGTGAGTTAGCTAAAAAAATAGGGAGGGAGTCATTTTATTCTCATACTTATTAGAACAAAAGGAATAAATGCTGTATTTTGAAGTTATAAATTTGAAATTAAAAAACTGAAAGAAATGAATAAGGACCTACTGTATAGCACAGGTAATTCTACTCAGTATTCTGTAATAACCTATACGGGGAAAAAAATTTGAAAAAGAATTGATATAAGTTTATAAATGATTCACTTTGCTGTACACCTGTAACTAACACAACACTGTAAATCAATTATACTCCAATATAATTTTTTTTTAATTGAAAGAACAAAAATTTTAAAAAGAAATCATGTTCTCTCTTATCTTTAATCTTTATAGATGACTTAGCACTAACCCTTTCACTGCTTATATTAAACTGATGCCCATTGAAAATGCAATGTGACTTAGAAAGCCCTATCCATCAACATCAAATGCAATTAATACTGGGAATAGTGAACTGTTAAACTAAAACAAATTTAGATTAAACCATTGATTAAAATAGTACCATTAACAACGATCAACCAAGTTTCACTCTAATTTTCCCTTTTCATCAATTCATCCATCAAACTTATAGTACTGGGTATCATGAATCTTGGGATTCTAATTCTATATTTGATATGAAGTCTTCCTTCCAGTCTTTATATGATAAATAGTGTGTTTATATAACATATCACTTAAATAAAGTTTATACATTAAAATCCTTTAGCAAGATATTGAAAGACAATACAATATTAAAGTGTTTTGCTAAATTTAGACCCTGCATTCTGTTCAGTTCTGTCTCAAACAAGTGAAAGTTCAGAAATTTTTTCCCTGTCTCATATTCAACCGGCCATCTGACTTTATTTCTAATGAGAACAGTTTCACAGAAGCTGATCAATGTTATCACCACTTTTCTCTGTCAACAGTATGTATTTCCTTTAGATAACATAATAATTTTCCAGAGAATCTAAGATTTCTACAGAGATGATATTAACATTTATATAGGGAACACTGATTATTACTGAGGTCTTTGTCATCTCTTTTTTTTAAAGAATGCTTCTTTATTGTAAGCATACCATATCACTAATGAATTAGAGAAAGTATTATCCTATCCTCATACTTGGAAAATAATAAATTGTTAGGTAATGTACTTAATTCAAAATCTGAATTCTAAATTTGCTGATTTCCATTATACAGATTAAATTAAGGGGCACCTGTATTTTTCAGTCCCTCCGTTAGTATTTTCAGAATTATGTGTACCTCAGGAGTATTATCAGAAATATTACCTTTGTAAAAAACCTTAAGAATCACAGATGGAAAGCATTACATATGCAGACTACTATCTTGGTGATGCTGTTAAACCAAACAAAAAGCGTGTTCCTTTATTATCAGTGAGAAAATAAATACCACCTACTTCCCAGCTTGTTTCCTTAATCTCTCATTTGTGCAATTAAAACCCTAAAACTACATGCTTAAGAAATACATTTCACTGCTATTAAAGTAACAGCTATTTCCAAAATATATAAACTCTCATTTTATTAAAACCTCAACCTGGATACCATCTTAGGACCATATCGTTTTTTACTGGGAAAAAAAGGTAGTCGTCACTAAACATAAATATTCGCAGCTCTGGCTGCAGTCCAAGTCGTAAGCACTTTCCTCTGCTGTCTCAGCAATTCTCCTGATGTCAAAGACACATTAAAATAAATGGGAACCATATGGCTCCACAGCAGAATACCCGCGCTCTTACAACCGAGAGGGCGATGCAATTCATTACCACCATCTGAGAAATATTTGGGGGACATGGAATATCTCAATGCAAAATAAAGCTGCATGAAGCAGGCCATTTGATTAAAATGCTCACACGACGACAGAAGGAGATATTTGCTATTCTTTGGCTCTACTAACCTGTTTTGCTGCTTTTTACATTTTCTCAGTACCACCATGAGCCTCCCCTGTTAGAAGGATTAAACAGCACTTCCCACCTGCTCAACGACTTCACACTGTATCTCATCTGGCCCAACAATGTAGCCCCATCAAGCCTAATACATCATGATAATCCAGGTCAGAGCATCACTGAACAACAACAACAGCAAAATGAAGCAAAATCCTCAAAAATAACAAGAGCAACCAAGATCAAGTCATTCTGGAGAGGACTGGGTCAAAGGTAATGCACTTGAACTTTGCTAAGAATGAGGAAATCTGAAAGCACATTTCTTTTTTATATCCTTAACCTAAAAAGCCTTTACTATACTCACCCCAAACAAAAATCGAAATCATTAAAAAAAAAAACATAAAAGGAAGAAATTCATCAATGCTGTATTACTGGCTCCATATGTCAGACATTCTAAATTTAAAAAAGAGATCTAGGGCTGCAGAGTTGGGATTAAAACGGAGTCTGGGAAGGCAGCTGGGAGTGGGGCAGCTGGGGTTACTGTGGTACCTTCTGTTTCCTGGCTGTCAACGAAAGATTTGGGAGGGTTGTAAACATCAAAAAGAAAGAAAGAAAAACAAAAGAAAAACTTCATGATTTTTCTACAAAAATAGTTTTTTGTGGATTGAGCATATGCTTCAACTTCTCGTAATCCTCTCATTGTCTGTTTTAACACTTTTAAAAGCTACAAATAAGGAAACTGCTCAAAGTATCATGTTTGGCATAAAATTACCGCTCCATATCTACTATTAATAGAAAGATTAGTTGAGATTCAGCTCAAATGTCAACTTTAAGAAGCCTTTCATAGAATCTCTAATATGTGGTATGTGCCCTTTCTACACATTTCCAGAACACCCCTGACTTGGTATAGATAATATGAGGGTGTGTTTCTCCTCCACTGCCTGGTAAACACCCAGTGGGCAAGGAGGTCATTTTGCTCCCTGCAGAGCTCTCAAGGGACAGCACACAGCCAGGCAGTGAGGACTCACTTGATAAACGACTGTGTAAGCAAATGAGATGAATGAATAACTGAGCTATGAGGTAAATATGTAAATGTATACCTTTCCTGAATACATTTTCCTTAATTTTAAATGATAAGATGACCTTTGACAGTTTTCCCCTAAAGCCTCATGGTCAGTGTCTTCCCTCCTTCTTAGTTTCTAGTCTTTTTATTTTCTGAAGGTACCCTCGATAAAAAACAATATACTGAAGAGAGGACACCTTGCCTTCATGGCTTCAGGGTACACATAATTTTTGTATTACAAACCATTTGAAATATGCTATATTTTCCATTTCAATAGATCTGACATAAAAACAAAAACCCTGGCACCATAATAAACCTCTAAATAATCCATTAATAATGAGCTGATAAACCCATCTCTAAAAAGCAAGTAACTAGTAGGGGAGTTACTTGAACATTATAAAACAGTTTTGAAAGAGAAATCCTGCTGATAAAACATCACTAATTGGTACTGACCTCTAGCAAAAACAAGACTGAAATTTTTGCCTTTAGCAGTTCCCTAGTGATAGATCTACAAAACAGTTCTGTCTCTTGGTATTTAAATTATTATCTTTACCTTAGAGTCATGACTATCCTATAAAAATAAAATCATATCATACAAGATTTATTAATTTCCTATGGAATTTTATGATATACAGCCATGTTCTAAGATGTCTAATTTTCCTCTTTCTGTGGTTGGTAGAAATAAAAGTAAAAGCCGTGGTTGTTGAGTTCCTGAGACAAACTGCAGAAGCAAGCAAGGAGAATTTTGAATTTTTATTGAAATATGAGAGCCAGGCAGAACTGATACAATATAGGCTACTATGTAATTTGAGCAAAGGCAGCTATTTATCTTGTCTGGGACAATTTTACTCTGCAGCTAAAGAGTTGTCCTCTGAATATTTCGCAGATGGGGGCAACAACACGAGTTACTGGGTCAGAAACAAACTATTTCATTACTCACAGTACAAGAAGCAGAGCGAGCATCTTGTTTCTGTTGGTACTCCTTGTTCACCAGATTCTACAGGGGAAGGTGGAGGAGCCAAATCGGTGCTGCAGACGCAGAACGTCTGCATTGTACCAAAGGCACAATGAGTTTGGGAATCCACTGTTTCTCTTAGCAAGCAGTAAACAAGCCTGTTGTTCATTGGGAAGGAGACATTACCTCATCCTTCAGGGTGGTAGTGGTTTAGTTGCTAAGTTGTGTCCAACTCTTGCGACACCATGGACTGTAGCCTACCAGGCTCCTCTGTCGACGGGATTTCTCAGGCAAGAATACTGGAGTGGGTTGCCATTTCCTACTCCAGAGAATCTTCCTGACTCAGGGATCGAACTCTAGTTGCTGCACTGCAGGCAGATTATTTACCACTGAGCTACCAGGATCTCTTTGAGGCTCACAGATACTTCCCTTTGAAAACATCTTGCCAAAGGAGAGAATCAGTCCAAAGTTCTTGGGAATGTATTTGGCAGTTCCCAGGAGTGGACCCAGTTATGATTTGATAACACATCTATGGGGCAAATAGGGGGATAAAGGTGTCCATTGGTATCCATGGGAAATTGGTTCCAGGACCCCCATGGAACCAAAGTCCATAGATACTCAAGTCCCTTAAGTAAAGCAATAAAATATTTGCACGTAACCTATGTACATCCTCCTGTATACTTTAAATGAATTCAAGATTTCTTATAATACCTTGCTGTTCAGTTGCTAAGTCGTGTTTGACTCTTCGACCCCATGGACTGCAGCATGCCAAGCTTCCCTGTCCTTCACTCTCTCGGAATTTGCTCACAGTCATGTCCATTGAGTCAGTGATGCCATCCAACCATCTCATCCTATGTTGTCCCCTTCTCTTCCTGCCCTCAATCTTTCCCAGCATCACAATGTAAATACTATGTAGATTATTGCAAATATAATGTAAATATTATGTAAATAGTTGCCAGAGCACAGCAAATTCCTGTTTCTCTTTTTAAACTTTCTGGACTTTTTCTCTGAATATTTTGAATCATTTGTTGGTTGAATCTGCAGATGCAGAATCCACGAATATGGGGGGGTCAGCTGTGTGCATCCACACATACTCTCAGGTACCTCAGGATGTATAGAAACAGTCCCCCTTCTGGGATCTATGTTTTCCCTTTTCTGTGCTACTCATATGACATATGGGTTGTTATAGGAAATAATTTTTCCAAAGCTAAATGTGACTTTGGGCTACGAAGGAGAAACGAAGGTAATAAAAAGGTTTCTTCTCCTTCTATGTTTTAGGATTTTCTATTCCTTGGTATAGAAAAGAAAAAAGTGAGCAGAATGAGAATACTGAGTTTCATAATAGTAGGATTCAACCCCGTCTACCTTCAAGAGCATCACTTCTCAATGATTTCTATGTTTCTTTTACATCTGGAGTGAACTCAACCTTGGATCCTTGGTTCTCAGCATTCTCCACTAACCAGTTCCCTGACCTCCTCTCATGTATATATGGTCTTCAGTGTCTCTCAGTCTAAGATTTTCTTTTTAGTTAAAAAAATGTTTTTATTGGTGTATAGTTTCTTTACAATGTTGTGTTAGCTTCTGCTGTATAGCAAAGTGAATCAGTTATATATATATACATATATCCACTCCTCTTTGCATTTCTTTCCCATTTAGGTCACCACAGAACACTGAGTAGAGTTTCCTGTGCTAAACAGTAGGTTCTCATTCATTATCTATTTTATACGTTGTTGTTGTCTGTGACTAAGTCCTATCTGATTCTGCGATGCTATGAGCTGTAGTACGTCAGGCTTCCCTGTCCTTCACTATCTCCCTGAGTTTGCTCAAACTCATGTCCATTGAATCAGTGATGTCATCCAACCATCTCATCTCTGTCACCCCCTTCTCCTCCTGCCCTCATTTCATACATAGTAGTGTACACATGTCAAAAAAGTCTGGAACACTTCACAAACTTGCATGTCATCCTTGGGCAGGGACCAGGCTAATCTTCTCTGGATTATTCCAATTTTAGTATAAGTGATGCTGAAGCCAGCACTCTAAATTCAACTTTTAAGTGACTTTCACAAGCAAAGCATTCATCTCCAGCCCCTGCCAGGGACCAATTTGCTCCCCAAAGGGGAATCGGTGCTGAGAGATGGCATAAGGAAAAAAGTGAGAAGCAGAATCAATTTGAGGTCGACCCTACTTTGACCTCTCAGCCTTCAGGTCTTTGATCAAGGATTCAGTAGGGATAACACAGGATGTTTTTTGAGTACTTGAATAATCTTGAGAGAGTTAAGGGACTATGATTGTTCCCAGATGGTAATGGATATAATTACTTTCCTTCGACAGAAGTTACCCTCTTTTCTACAGCAAGCCATTGAAACTGAGAAAGACTAGAAAAGGCCATATGTAGCTTTGAGCAAAGAACTCTTCGGGGAGGAGAGGCCTGGGTACAAGAATCCAGGGGCAGCTTAGGGGCATTAGGAAAAGATAAACCAAGACTTGGTGATCCAGTTTAAAGTTTCATGCAATCTATTACTACAAACCACTGCTACATACTTTGACAATCTATACATAAAGTAAGGATTTTGTATGTAGGCCAGTTTTAATGGTACAGGTGTGTAATCTCAAAGTTTGAAAACTTACTAGTACACCAGTGATGAAGCTGTAAAACTAGTAATGATAATTGGGTAATTTTAAAATGTTGCTTCTATTGATGAAGTTTTATTTGTGTGTTGACCACGTGCCAAGGCCTTTCTAAGTGCTTCATAGGTATTAATTCATTGAATCTTCATACCAATACAAGCATTGTTGGAATAGGTAGACTGTTCAATTTTATAAATGAAACTGAGGTCCAGAAAGGTGAAGCGATTTACCAAAACCTCACAGCTGGTAGAAGAGCAGCCTGATGTGAATGCAGACAGCATCAGTCCATGGCTCAAGCTGTTAATCTTAACAATCTCCTGCCCATTCTTAGTTCTGGAATGGGCTAAGACTCTTTTTTCTCCCTTCTTATGTTCCATGATGTAAGTATGTTTGTCAGATCAGACTTTAGTCAGGATTGGCATCCATAAAAATAAAGAGGGTTTATGCCAAGGTATGGGCTTCCCTTGTGGCTCAGCTGGTAAAGAATCAGCCTGCAATGAGGGAGACCTGGGTTCGATCCATGGGTTGAGAAGATCCCCTGGAGAAAGTGAAAGGCTACCCACTCCAGTATTCTGACCTGGAGAATTCCTGTATAGTCCATGGGGTCGCAAAGAGTCGGACATGACTTAGCAACTTTCACTTTCACGTTCCATGAAAATCAGCTTTCAGGACTCAGAAAAAAAATTAGAATTATAGCAATGAAAATCTAGCTTCATTATTAAGAAAATAGGAAGAGAGAAAGCAAGCTGCTTTTGTTTTAGAAGCAGTTAGAAGCAACATAGGTAGTAAATTGTTGTAAGTCTCTGCCGTTTGATTACCAGAATGCTAGTGGCCTGGAGCTACAAATCCTAATGATACAGGCTTTAAAGTCAGACACACCAGTAGGCTCATTGCTAACTTAGGTCAGTGACTTAACCCCTGCTTCTTTATCTCAGATTTCCTAGGGCTGTTGTGACAGAGTAGAGGTTATAAACATGAACTCTGAAGACAAAACACTGAGTTCAAATCTCGTGTCTGCCATTTGCTCGTGGTGTGACCTTGGACAAGTTACTTACTCCCTCTATGACTCATGTATTAATATAAAATAGTTTTAATAATAAAACCCACTGTATAGTGTTGTTACAAGGATTAAACAAATTAATATTTGTTAAGCATTCAACAAAGCTTGGTGCACAGTAAGTACTATGCAAGTGTTTGTTAAATAAAAATAAAGAAATCAATAAATCATTCATATAATTTGAATTGACATAAATCATTTATATAGAGCAGTAGAGTATGTGAAGTGGAGAGATCAATATGTGTTAACTATTCATTGGCAGGGACTAGTCCCAGATGACAAGTGTTTTACAATGAAAATGTTTTATTCTGTATTTTCAGTTCAGTTCAGTTGCTCAGTCATGTCCTACTCTTTGCGACCCCATGAACCACAGCACGCCAGGCCTCCCTGTCCATCACCAACTCCCGGAGTCTACCCAACCCATGTCCATCGAGTCGGTGATGCCATCCAACCATCTCATCCTCTGTCATCTCCTTCTCCTCCTGCCCTCAATCTTTCCCAGCATCAGGGTCTTTTCAAATGAGTCAGCTCTTCACATCAGGTGGCCAAAGTATTGGAGTTTCAACTTCAACATCAGTCCTTCCAATGAACACCCAGGACTGATCTCTTTTAAGATGGACTGGTTGGATCTCCTTGCAGTCCAAGGGACTCTCAGGAGTCTTCTCCAACACCACAGTTCAAAAGCATCAGTTCTTCAGCACTCAGCTTTCTTTATAGTTCAACCTTCACATCCATACATGACCATTGGAAAAACCATAGCCTTGACTAGACAGACCTTTGTTGACAAAGTAATGTCTCTGCTTTTTAATATGCTGTCTAGGTTGGTCATAACTTTCCTTCCAAGGATTAAGCGTCTTTTAATTTCATAGCTGCAATTACCATCTGCAATATTTTGGACTTTAAATACTTTTTTTTTGGTACATTTTTGTCATTGAGTATCTGACATATATATATATACACACACTGGACATAGCTGACATATATATTTTTGGAATTACACAAGGTCCTAGGATTGTAGCTGAATAAGAGACAAAAGGTTCCCCAAGTGAGGTTTAGTCTAAGGCTAGGCTAAGTCACTTCAGTTGTGTCCAACTCTGTGCGACCCCATAAGAGAGCAGCCCACCAGGCTCCCTCGTCCCTAGGATTCTCCAGGCAAGAACACTGGAGTGGGTTGCCATTTCCTTCTCCAGTGCTTGAAAGTGAAAAGTGAAAGTGAAGTNAAAAGGTTCCCCAAGTGAGGTTTAGTCTAAGGCTAGGCTAAGTCACTTCAGTTGTGTCCAACTCTGTGCGACCCCATAAGAGAGCAGCCCACCAGGCTCCCTCGTCCCTAGGATTCTCCAGGCAAGAACACTGGAGTGGGTTGCCATTTCCTTCTCCAGTGCTTGAAAGTGAAAAGTGAAAGTGAAGTCGCTCAGTCATGTCTGACCCTCAGCGACCCCATGGACTGCAGCCTTCCAGGCTCCTCTGTCCATGAAATTTTCCAGGCAAGAGTACTGGAGTGGGGTGCCATTGCCTTCTCTGCAGTCTAAGGAAGATATTTAAATCTTGATTTTATGGAGGAGAAAATAGTGGCCCAGAGTGGTTCTCGTCCAAGGTCACGAGCTGGTCGATGAGACGCATGCTCTGCTCTGTCTGGCTTCCCGCTGGTGCCCTTTGCCTTTCCCTCTTCTGCTCTTTCTCCTCCGGTGTCAGCATACATCCTTCACTATTCTCAGTTCTGCTCCTTCTGTGTCGTGGGTACTGCGAATCCTGTCTATACTTCAAAATTATAGGGTTTAAGTAACACTTTTCATTTACCTTCAACAAGAATTGATTTACATTTATCTGTGTATTCATTTCTTTACCCACACATATTTATCACCATTAACCTGGGGCCAGATCACTAAGATAATGAAGATACAGTGAGTCCTCATTATTCATAGGTTCTGGATTTGTGAATTTGCCTTCTTGTTGAAACTCATTTGTAACCTCCAATCAATACTTATGGTACTTTCATGATCATTCACAGACATGCCCAGAGCAGTCTCACGTTCTCAGCTGAAGCTGAACAAGCTGACTGCTTGAATCTGTTTCAGCTCTCCTAACGTAAACCAGCATCCTTCACGTGGTATGTTTAGTATCACAGGATATGCACTTGGGGCTTTTTGTTGGTCAGTTTGCTGTTTGAAATGGCCCCAAGCGTAGTGCTGAAATGTCCAGTGTCCCTAAGTGCAAGGCTGTGATGTCATGCTAGATACGCTTTGTATGGGCATGAGTCACTGTGCCGTTGACTATGAGTTTAATGTTAATCAATCAAGAATAAAAATTAGGTAAGCTTCCCTCGTAGTTCAGATGGTAAAGAATCTGCCTGCAACGCAGGAAATTCGGGTTCAATCCTTGGGTTGAGAAGACTCCCCCAGAGAAAGGAATGGCAACCCATTCTAGTATTATTGGCTGGGAAAGAAAAGCCTGGTGGGCTACAGTCCATGGAGCCGCAGAATCGGACACAACTCAGCAACTAACATCGCCACTACTACCTTGAAACAGAAACACACTAAACAAAGTATGTATTGATCGGTGGATGAAAACATGACCACAGGCTCCCAGAAACCTAACCCTATATTTCCTAGGAGCAGAGGTTCAGTATTTGGTAATTTATTGTTTGCTGCAACTTTATAGAACACAACTACTAGCAACAATAAGAATTAGCAGTACTTTTCCTCTGTTCATGGGCCATTTTTCTAACAATTGATGGCTGAGCAAAGTTAATAGAAAAGTGACAAAAAGTGGTACTTAAATGATTCAAATATATAAAAAGTGTTCAACACTTTTGAACACTTTTATATAATCAAATAAGTAAAAATCAAAACAATAACAAAATACAAATTTTTTCCCATTTAACTAGCAAATAATGAAAAATAGGAATAATCTTAAGTTGTGGCAATAGTACAAAGAGATGAGCATTTTTCTATACTACCGATTGGTATATAAATTATTACAACATTTTCAGAAGGCAAGTTTTCAATGTATATTCCAAGAACCTCAGAAAAGGTTCATCTTTTTTTTTTTTTTTTCAGGGAAAATAATTCTGGATCTAGGAATTGACCTTAAGGATACAATAATCAGAAGTTTTAAAAATTATGCGTCCAAACATGTTCATTAAATTATGTATAATAATGACACACTGAAAACCACCTAAATGGTTGACACTGTAGAAATGGTTGAGTTAACATAAGGCTTTGTCTATATGAAGGGATAGTTCTATAGCCAATAAAATTAATAAGGTTTTGCAGATATTTTAATAACACTGGAAAATGCCTGATACAATGTTCAGTATAAAAAATAGATTAGAAAAAAATGTTTAACAATATATAACAGCTATATAATAACACACAAAAGAAATACTGAGAAAATATACCATAATGCTATTATCATCTTGCAGTGATAGTAATACAGTTCCACAAAATCCATTTCTTTATAGTTTTGAATTTTCCAACTTTTCTACAGTGAATGCCACAAAAAGCAGAAAAGTTATAGACATAAATTCTCCGTTTTGGACTTTAAGATCATTCTATCACTTTTGAATGTAAGACAATAAAATTGTTTAATGCATTCATGAAGTGGCATTACTATAAATGAGTCATCTTATACTCTAGCATTTATGACCATATGTTTCACATTTTGAAAATTCCATTAAACATAACCACAAGTCCTTATATATAGATTCCATAGAGTATGTTTAAGACTCTAAACTGCTCCAAAATGGTTATGAATGTGTCATTCCTTGTCTATCTCATCACGACCAGCTAAGTACTAATTCAGTGACCATGTGGATGAACCTAGAAATATGTTAATAACTTCATCTCCATTAGCATGCCAGGTATACAATTAGTCTGTTCTTTCTTCACAGGACATCCTCACCATCACTGGACAGTGGTGTTACTACAGATCTCTACATAAAGATTCAGACAGTTTAAATCAGCCTCGTTCTTGGTTCTGAATTCGAATTCCATTTCCTTGTCAGAACTGAAGTTTTCTTATCGAGAGCCCTAGTCTCATTTAGTTTCCTCCTACTCAGAACTTGGTTTTATTCCTTCAATTCCAGCTACTTTATGAATAAGACTTGTTGAATCAACCAAGAATCAAAGCTCTATGACCTGCCTATTTCCTTGATCCCACAATATCTTCTGCCATACTTCTTTTCACCATATCAGCCATTTTAGCTAAAAGGAAATAACTGACCTAGATCAGAGCCATATACCATGACATTGTGAATAGGATTGCTGATTTTCTTACATAGGGGTCAACCCTACTGCCCAGTCCCTACTGCCCTCAATCCCAATCCACTAGTCATAAACCAAATCTCTGTGTGCTCTACTCCAGCATCAGTAAAAAGCAAAAGAATTTGTCGGTTATCAGTCAACTAATGCTTAATTCTCTAATTACTTAAAAAATAATGCATGAGTAGGAGAATTATCATGATGGAATTTTGGAATGGATGGGAAGAATATCCATAGAGTCTAAGTTTTGGTAGAATTCAAATATATGTATAGTTATATATATATAAATAACATAGAGGTGTGTCTAAATAGTCATATATCCATTTGTTTCAAGAATCTGGTTGATTGCTAATTTGGTTCTAGTGAAGCCAAGGTTGTACCTAGTAACAGTAATTACCTCTCCTGTGTAATTACCTCATCAATGCTATAAGTTATGAGAATTAAATGGGGGAGATGAACCCGAATAAGGCAAATACATCAGCACTCCTGAAAGCACCTCAAGGCATATGTCTATGACGGAATTAGAATAGTTTTCCTCACTTTAGATTTCTGAAAACACACAGATCATCTTCCTATGTTATTCACTCCTTCAAAGAGTTCCTCACATCTAAACACCTAATTTATGCACCCAATTATGCAGGCACACATTCATATTTTTCATTCACTGAATAAACATGTATTAAGCACCTATAACCCTGGCAATTTCTATGTGGCTTCCGCATAAATTACCAATCTGCTGACATAATGAGTTTGCTACTGGCCCCAAGCTGATAACGATGTTCATTTGACCCAATGGAAGACATTGTTTTTCTTAATGTTTATAGGAACACTACTAAAACAGTGTCATGTGTTTACATAGATGTAGGAACTTGTTACAACAAAAACCAGGTTTCTTTACTCCTTAGTCTGCCACTCCCATGCTGTGTTTGAATGTTTGAGAGCAGAAGCTGGAGGGAGCTAAAGGGCTTTGCATAATGAAAGGATGTGCCTTGCAGCTCTCAGGGGAGCAATTCAGGAGGAAAACGGAGTAGTGCAGAGGAAGAATAGAGCTAGGGAGAGAAGTGAGGTTGCACTTTTTATCATGCAACGATTACCTATGACTCTGAAACAGGTTTTCAATTCTACAGAATCGGGTATTCCTCATGTGCAATCCTGGTGAGCCTGCACTGGATCACGGCCACAACTCTGAGACGACTCCTGCTATCTGACACAAAATCTGGACCAGTCCAGACTAGTTTCACCATTAGGTGAGACACTGTGTGTAGGCAAGATGGTATTACCTCATATGTCAATAGTATAACAAATAAGATTAGGGATTCAAAAGAGCTATTTGTACTGCATGTACCAACACTCTATGATGCCGTGTTTCTACCTGCATACAAATCACGCACTTGCTCTTTCTTACTTGCTGTCTTTCTTTCTGCTTCAACAAGTGGCCAACCATTTTATTAAATGGCCAACCAACTTACTAAAGCAGACAATTATCCCAGACGTAAACTCGGATACTGAGAAGTAAACTCTCAGACGTGCCTTGCAAATAAGGGTTACGGTTTCTGAAGACTTTGGAATTTAGTTTTCAATTAAAATTCCTTCTTTTCCTGGGAAAAAAAGAGAGGCAGGGTTTTGTCAACCTGGATAAATCAAATTGCCCCATGTGGTACTGGGATATATATACATATAGAGAGAAAAAGTGTGCGACTTTCTCCAAGTTCCGCCCACTCATCTCCACTGTGATCACAGTAAGTTTTTCAAACAGAAAGCTAGAGGATGAACCTCACTGGCGCCCGGAGGGCCCAGCCTCCCTGCACTGCTCTGGCAGCTCTCCCACTCATCAGACTCTCTGCTGCGGGGGTTCTCAGTGTGGACAGTAATTCACAGGGGAGAGCAATCGGCTCCCTCTGAGGAGAACGCCTGGAAGGAACTCCAGGCGCCTCCTCCCCCAGCTGCAGGCTCTGCAGGGAAGGTTCTGCTCAGGACCGCACTGGCTAAGCCCACCAGTCTGCTGGGCCGGGAAGGCACCAGGCACCGTGAGCACGCCGGCGGACACCAAGATGAACAATCTTCATTCCTTCCCAGACAAATTGACAATAGAGCAAGGAACACAGAAGTACCTAAAATAACAAGGCAACAAGGCGCTAGAATGGCCTTCCTCTAGAGGTCGTGTTAGCTGTACTTTTCCGACACTAGTGTGCAATAATTATCGCCTAGCAGGTAAGTTTCTTCATGTTGATGAGAGCAAGGAGCATGCTTCACGTCTTTATCTTTTCAGCCCCTAGCACAAGGCCTTGCACACTTCCTCGTGTAACCCAGGTCTCTGTTCATGTGCCTTTTGCTCAGAGAAGCCCATCCATCATTCTTCAATCCTTTCCCTCCTTTGTTCTCAGAGTCCCTATCACTGCCTGATATGTATCACATTTGTCTGTTATCATTATGACCACCAGCATAAACCTACAGGGCCTTATCAGTCTTTTCACCGCTGTATCTTCAGTGCTGGAACATTGCAGAACGGGCGCTCACTGCATATTTTATAAATAATATTTTACAACAAATAAATACTTGTAGAATGAATGGATTGCTTTAATACTGTAAAAGAAGTAGGGAGTGCTATGAAAACTCAATGGAGAAATTCATCTTGGCTACTGAAGGATCAGGAAAGGTTTTATGGAGCAGGGCCTTGGAAGTGTGGGTAAGATTTCAATGGTACTGAAAAGAACCTCAAGGTTGCCAGTGGCAGAAGACATTTAGGGACCACAGAGTGGATGGCTCCAGATGAAGTTACATTTATACGATAGTTACTAGTTAAATTTAACAGATACTTATTGAACACCTACTATATGCCAGGTACTATTTTTAGCACTGAGGAAATAAACATAGGAGTTAGACACAATACAACACAGAACAGACCAGCTTAGTTTTAAACTCATATCTTGTGATCAGGAGACTGGATTTTTAATCTGTTCTCAGCGAGGTGTCTCAGAAAGCTTGTAAACTAGGGGACTGAAGTTATTAGGTGGAAAACAAAGAAAGGCATTAGAATGTTGATTAAAGCAAGACTAAAGAAGCTCCAATTATCAGAAGAGATTTCTTTCTTCTTGTAATTAAAAAGTAAATATTTCCCAGGCTGGTTCATAAGAAATTCTAGAAAAATAACAAGATCAAAATACGATGAATGCCAGAATCTGAGGTTTCATGATAGATCATTGCATTCTTCCTTAAAAATAGAAACCCCAAACCTGCTGATTCTGGGAGGTTAATGATCTGTATTCCAATGTAGTTACAAGTGATTTAAGTGATAGAAACAATAAAAGACAGTCCTGGTTGTCTTTCTTTTAACAATATTATTACATTATCAGCCCTCTGGAGTGAGCATCCTTAAGTTTTAATCACTTGAAATGGTATTATCAGGTAATGACAGAGATGAAGGCTTTCAGAGACAAGGAATCAGCTTAACCATTCAGTGAGCATCTGGTTCACTCGGGTGGTCCTTTTGCTGTGTTTAAGGTGACAGGAACATTTGCATTAATTATGACATGAAAGAATGGTCAAATATCACAGACTGTATTTAAAAAAGAGAAAGAAAATAAACATTTTGCACATTTATACATAGTGCTCAATGTTTTTCAGGTTTTATCTCATTAATTCTTGGCACAGTCCTACAAATGAAATAAAGGGCTTCTACTCTGCAGATAGGAAACGGAAATTGACAGCTGCCTAAGTCGCTTCGTCCATGTCGTTCAACTAGACTGGAGAGTGCAAATTCTGACAAACACAGTAGCAAAATAAAAATGTAAGCGAATCATGAGGTATGTCACAATCATATTCATTGGGACTATCCCATGGGGAGATGTTCATTTAATCCAAGATGTTTTTTTTTTTTTTTTTAATGAATCACAGTCAAGTATTCTACTGGAGAATTTCTTTAAACACAAATGGTTTCAATTTGTTGATTTCTAGATTTAGATTTGAAAAATGTAAATGTAAGACTCTCAAATCCCATTGCAGGGAGAGACTATTGAAGAAAGAGAAAACAACATTTGGGTTTTTCTTATTTTACTTTCTTTTTTCTTAATAGGATGTCAGGCTTGCGACATTGCTAAGAAAATATGAAGAACATTTTCTCACTAAATTCAGAATTAGTACTTAGGCAGTATTCTAAGCATTTATACAACGCTTAATGGTATTCTATTATTGCTAGTGTGAGGATGGTCATATCTCATTATTGTTTCGAGGTTTGACCACACTGCACAGAAACTGTGAAAATACTCCAAGCAATTCTCGAGTTGAAAGCTTTAAGTGCCAACAGTATTTTAACTCATCACTTTGAAATAGGTTCATGTATATTTTATTGCAGGGGTCAACAAACCTTCTTTCTGTAAAGGGCCAGATAATAACATTTTGGTTTTGCAGGCCATTCTGTCTCCTGCAGCTACTCCACTCTGCCGTTACAGTGCAAAGGCAGCCACAGACAATGTGTAATATGTAAATGGACAAGGATGGTTGTGCTGCAGTCAAACTTTACTTACTAAAGCGGGTGGCAGGAGAGGCTAGGCTTGCAACGACTGTAGTTTGCTGAACTCTGAATTATAAAATAGATTCCTGCTATAAAATATCATTTAAGCAGAAGACATAGTCTGATTGTCTGATTACTAGTTTGTGCAACTAATCTGTTTTCACTGCTGCCTTTTTTATTGGGTTGAGGTCTTTCAGAGCATGGAGTGCATCTGGCTTTCCCTTAATATCCCTGGTATATTAAGGGCAGGACAACTGGGTGGCTGCCAAGGGTTCCTATTAGGGCATCCATAACGGGGTATTAGAATACCACAGGAATAAATAAAATATATGTGCCAGTAAAGCTGGATTTCTAGAGACTGGCAACTTGTAAATTGGTCTCATTCCCACTAAAGTATATAAAAAAGCCTTCACTGTCACCATTTATCTTTGTTGAGGATACGCATGGCACACACCCCAGGCTTCTCCTTGCAAGGAAAGGAACAGCCATTTCCCTGCACACACAGTGCCCACCCCCACCCAGCTACTAAGTCAGTTGCCTGAAGTTTGTAGTCACTGGGAGCTGAAATACTGGAAGTGCCTGATATATGGCATAACTACTGTTTACCAGGAACATGTGATTTATTTTACCATTTAAATTAAAAACTGTCTTCTGTGCCTCCTCAGAAGTGATCTGGTTCAGAAAATTGCAATAGAGAGGCAATTACATTTAAGTTGTAAAGCTATATAATGTGTAGTGCAGGTAATAAATCTCTCATTTTAAACATAATGAAAAAGGTATACAAATAATTGAAAACCCTGGCCCTAGTAAGAGGATGTGGAACAAACAATTCATATCCCCAGGGCATCCACATGTTTCTGTGTGTCCCCGGGTAGGCTTTCAACAAATGTTTGTTGAATGAATGAGGGCAATAGGCCTTTGCTCCACCAGTTGTGAGGGATTGAAGAGCTGACATGGAACATGTTGAATATTAGCAATTTTATGATAAGAGAGATGAAAGAATTTCTGATAAAATCTCCACTGGAGGATAGCTGTGCAAGGTCAATGTCTCTTAAAATGGTGCTGAAATTGACCATGAGGGAGAGATATCCATGTTCAGGGTAAATATGAAGTGTCTACCTTGTTTTTCATCTGGTATCTGAGAGGAAAAGAGATGCTGTGGAAGAGCAGTTTTGGGGAGGATCCTGAAGACCCAGGCTGGAGAAATTATTGGCATCCAACTGAAAGGACAAAGCTCCATGGCAGGTTCTCATAAGTACCCAAAATGTGTCCACCACTTGCTACAGCTAGTGCCCCAGGGAGGATGTGCACTAACAGGAGAAAATACGGTGGATTTCAAAGTGATTAAGGAAAAGGCATTACAAATGGGTAAACCAAGAAAGGCAACGAAGCAGGGTGAATAAACACTGGAGGAAAGGGACTCAGATTTAGCAGTAGAAGAAATAAAAACTGCAATGTTAAATGCCGTTTTAGAAGAAAGAGAAAAGACCAATCCAAAATATGTATGCATGATTAATACACTGTTCACTAAAAACACTAGAATTTAATTTTTCAGGCAGAAAAGGAGACAAAAAGGAGCTTTAAAATGTCTTTAAAAATCAAAGAACAAGCACCTCGGATGGCGCACCCCAGGTCTTATTTTAGTCTATATACAGATACGAAGATTAAGCTTTTGTATAGTCTGTTGAGATTCTTTGAAAGAAAGCTTGTTTTAAACAATCAAACCCACCTGACTACAAAAGAAAAAGCTGCAACCTTTCTTTTAAGTGGTTGAGAACTGAACCACAGGAAACCAGCTTAGACTCCTCTAGATCTGAGAGAAGGAAGAGTCTGCTGAATACAGCAGGCAGGGCGTCCAGGATTAAAAGAGGGAATCAATGAACAGTAGAGTGCAAAATGAAGATAAATAAAGATGAAAACTTTTAAATGGAATAAAGAGGGAGTGATCAAATAGGACGAATGCTCAGCTGATGCTTCAGGTTTTCACAAACCCAGTAATTTGATGGTTCTGGAGTTTCATGTTTACTAATTTGGTTTCTGAATCAAACATAACTAGAGATAGCTTCACTTCTCACTTGGAGACTACATCACGGTATCTGGAGGAAGATTACAGCCTCCAACTCTGCCCTCTCTCCTGACTTGAAAGGTACCCAAATGACCTTCCGATGCTTCAGCTGCTTCACAGAGATGGACGGATCATATGCACCCTCCTGAATTCAAAGCATGTGGGAGAAAAATCATGGGCGCTTTTCCTATGTGAAGGAGGTGCATGAACTGGGGAATGAGAAAGCACAGCTACTCCAAGTGAAGTGAATGTGAGAGAGTTCCAGGGTCATGGGATCCACTGTTGTTGCACATTATTTAATGAGTCAGGAGGAGGCAACTAGTGAGCATACACAGTGGTCCTCTATCTATCCATGGGACCCGAAGCAGAAAGGAGGGAGGAACATCAGAAGAACTTGGCGAGAGCCGGAAGAAGCAGATCACCCCTCTGAGCAGGGTCATATGTGATCCATGAATATGTTATCAAACTTAATGTGTATCACACTCTAATATGTATCCATACATCGAACAGGCTGAGGCTAAAAACGACCCATTCTCTTCTTCAAGAATTCCACAGTGGCTCCAAGAGAGGGCACCAAAAGCATGGTTTGCAGGTGGTGCAATCAAGTACAATGTTAAGGGAGAAGGGGGGTTTCAAAATGGAGAGACTATCAGTGCGTCCTTTTAGACGAGGGGGAAAAGGCTATTTCTAGCAGATTGCCACAAATAGTTTCTCAGTAAACGTGGGCTATGCCTACCTCAAGGGTCGAGAATGAAAGAGAACTCAGGGAAGCTACCTGTGGCTGCCATAGCACAGCAAGAGCAGCTAATGCGAAAGGGCTTGCAGGCAGGATGGCAGAGGATTTCAGGCGATGGAAAGCTCAGCTTGGATGACACAGAAATCAAGAAAATGAAAAGGAAATGATTGCACCTGCTGAAGAGAGGAGATGGGTGGGCTTATATCAGAGGCAGAGGTCTTCTCAGGCCCTGAGGAGAATATTGAAAGGCAACATCCAGCCCAGTGAAATGGGTTCCACAGTGTCTCAACACTGTCAAGTCCTGGGTGACAAGAAGACTCTTTAAGAGATTATCTGAGAAAACCAGGTGGTAGTAAAAGAGATGAGTCTCACAGGAGCTGAGGGGTATTCATAAGAAGCCATGGAGAACCTCTTCTCTAAAGTGCATGAAAGCATAAAGCCAGAATAAGCAACATGTATCACATTAGAAACAAGGAGGCTGGAGACGCTGTTTATACAGTGGCGCGGAGAGGGCTGCTGGAGGAAGAAAGGAAGAAGCTGTTCATTGTGCTCCCGGGGAAATGGGATGGGATGGGGGTATGGGAAACGAGAGGCATGAGTAGGGATTTTCTATGGTTTGAGGATAAACATAAGTAACTTTATCCTTGTGTTAAAAAGCTTGGCAGAATAAAGAGTTTTCACACTGGGAGAGATTGGTCCACCCTGGGGTGAAGCTACTTGGCCACTGGGTACAAAGAGGAGACAGTGGGGGCAGTAAAAGGTGTTGGCAGCAGGCACAAAGAAACTGTACATCTTGGCAGTGAGGCAAAACAGGAAGTTTTAAGATGTGTGCAGCTCTCACCGATGCTTTGCACAAGGAACTATCGAGTGTTAGCAACACATGAAAACTTTGAAGAAGAAAAGACAATATTTATGCACCTGAAATATACCAATCTGTATGCACTGTCAGGATTAATTTAATAGTTACAAGCTTTTGTGTTAGTTACTACTAAATCTTGCTTTTGGCCCTTTCTACTCTCCTGCCTAGAATATTCTTATCCTAGAATAACCACATTGCTCCCTCTGTGCATTGCTCCTTATTTATTACGGGTCTCTGCTTAAAAAAAACGTGCTCAGTAATATTTTTTTTGAAAGAAAGACCTGATCATTGGCCGCATATTACAAGTGAGAAAATGAACTCAGAAGTTTAGTAACTTGGCTAGGACACAAAATGATGGAGTCAGCATTTGAAGTCTTTTGGACTGGCATATTGTTTCAGTTCCTCTTTGTGACCTCTTTAAAAGCAGAACATGTATGTCTGAAGGGCAGTGTGACACAGTGTCGGCTTCCCAGCCAGACTTGGATTTCAATCCTGGCTCAGCCACTATTTCGTTTCCCACCCTCTTCAGGCTTTGTAACCTCTCTTGCCTGTTACCTCTTTGTAAAACGAGAATATCTACCTCACTGGGATGTGGAGATTAACAAGTATAACGTCTGGCACTTAAGCAATTCCTAGTGAGTGGTACGTGAGACTCCCGGAGTGGACGGAATAAATAGAAGAATGAGGTGTTAGGGAGGAGGAGGAACTAGGGAAAAGCTGGGAAGGAAAGGTGAGAACTTCGGTGTGTTTGGCTTTCCTTGAGAGCTGTGCGATGGAAAGAAGACTTCTTGGTTAAGAAGCAGAAATCAGGCAGCTTTTGTAAAAAGGGAGGACCTCTAAGGGGAAATTTATGAGGCCCCAGTTTAGCAATGGAGGTGAGCAGCTGGCCAGCAATGGACTCTGTAGATACCACGCTACCCCAGAACGGTGAACCTTCATAAAGTTGCAGTAATACAGGATGAGTAAGTCTAGACAGCTAATGTACAACATGAAGACTCTACTTAATACTGTACTGTAGACCAGAACTTTGTTAAAAGAGTAGGTTTTAGGTACTCCAACCACACACACACACACACACACACACACAAACACACACACACACACAAATGGTAACGATACGAGGAGACGGATATATTAATTAGCCTCACTAGAGTGATCATTTCACTGTATATGTGTATAACAAGACATCATGTTGTATACCTTCCATATATACAATTTTTATTTAAAAATTACAAAAAGAAAAGAATATCTTGACCCTTTATGGTAAAACTGAAGAAAATCAAGGTGAAATTTTAAAAATATATCCTACATTGAGTGTATACTTTAAAGTGTTGATTTTATGTGAATTTCAGCTCAATGGGGAAAAAATACAAGATGGAAAAAAAAAAAAGGTGAACCCATGGAACATTTGTTGTAATTTAAATTCCTGAAAGTGAGGAAATTGTGAGCTTACATCAAAGGGGGGAAAAGTCTGCCTTTGGAGGCCGTTTTAGGAAGAAGAAAGGGCTGGCTTGACAGGAGCCCTCTGTGTGATTCCACAGCGCAGGCATGGAGGCTTTGTTCATGCCCTCAGGAGGTCTCACGGAACCAGGCTGGGGTGTAGATACTCAGAATCCCAACACAGTTCTGTGTTTTGATAAACCCTTTAGCTTCTGAATATATAGGGAAAAGCCTAAGGTAAATAAAATATTTAATAAAATGTCCTTATTAAAAAGACCAAATTATATAAAATAAGGGCTATTTTCCTACTGCTCTTTCCCCCTAAATTCCAGAATGACTTTTCTGAACTATCTTTAGGGCCCAACCCAGGATGAAAGAAGAAATAAAGCAAGTGACTGGAGTAACAGTGCAGGCAGCTAGGACTCTTTTGATATTGTTCCCAGGGACTGGGGGTGTGGGCGGGGGTGAGGTTGGCAAGAGGATGCTCCAGGGAGGAACGGGAAAATGAGGCTGACAGACTTCCTGTGGAATCCAGGGAAATGCTAGACAAGGAAAACAACTTTCGCAGAGAGGAGACAGTTAGGGTCATTTCACTTGAGGTTGCTCTAAAATAGAAAGGAAGGGTGTTAGAAAAAGTGATGGTAAGAGGCAAAAAGCCGAGGCAACAGCCACCTATAAGAGGAGTCTGAGGTTCAAAAGTGGGAACTGGAAGAGCGGGAGAGAGATTAATGACATCACACCACGATATGTGATAACTGAAGACTCTGCTGGGCAAGGACATCAAAGAACCAATAAACTAAAGGCCATACAAGAGGCCTGGGCAAGACTCTTCAGAAAGGCGAGAGACAAGTGGATTTAAAGGCAGGAGGTCTGGGCTGGAGGAGGAGAAAATGGGACATTACAGGTGTAGAACAGCAGAGAGACTGGTAGTTCTTTTACCAGTATTTTGGTTATTTCTCTGCTAATGTCATTTCAAGCTGGTCACCCGGCCTCCCTGACAGTGAAATGGGGTGATGGAGTGTCTAGGTTCTAACCAGTGGGGATGTGTAATAATCATATGGGCAATTTCTGGGTCTTGTGTTTAAAGAGGTGCCTTTCTCATCATTCTTTTCTTATCCGCTACCCACGAGTGAGAATGTGAACATGCTGGCAGGAGGCCAAACAGTCAAGCAATAAATTGGATGTGAAATATCAAAGGTCAACAGGACAGAAGCAGCCTGAGCTTCCTCAACCAGGGAGCTGCCAAATGGGCAGTGGGCTGCTTAGGCTTAGACCTTTATGTTTAGGGTGAAACAAACTTTTATTTTTCTTTAAGCTACATAATAACCTTAACCATAAACTATATTCTATAGTGTAGCTCAAGTGGCTCTTATTCTATTATGTCAGCCAAACTAATACATAGATACTAAACAGAAGGCTTAAATATAAGCCTCTCTTTAACATACTATTTTTAAAATACGTATTTGGCTCTTACAAAAATATGCAGACCCAGAACTAACCCATTAAAAGGTCTATAAAGCCAGATGTCAATTAAGGAGACTTAGCTGGATAATGATGTGGTGGAAAATACATGTATGAAAGAAGGAAAATGAGCTTTGGAATTAAAAACATTTATTTGCAAGGGAGAACCTTTTGAATTCAATTTGAGACATAGTCTCTTCTCTCACTGCCACAGTAACTTCTGAAATTATTGTTCAAAGTGGAAAATATGGCAGAACAAGTAAGATGCCTATTATAAAAGAAACATTTAACAATAGAATAGAAAGACCAGAGCAAAGAGGGAACTTCTACCTGTCTTTCCAGATCCTTAGGAGTAGTGGAGGTGATGGAATTCCAGTTGAGCTATTTCAAATCCTAAAAGACTATGCTGTGAAAGTGCTACATTCAATATGCCAGCAAATTTGGAAAACTCAGCAGTGGCCACAAGATTGAAAAAAGGTCAGTTTTCATTCCAATCCCAAAGAAAGGCAATGCTAAAGAATGCTCAAACTGCACAATTGCACTCATCTCACACACTAGTAAGGTAATGCTCAAAATTCTCTAGGCCAGGCTTCAACAGTATGTGAACTGAGAACTTCTAGATGTTCAAGCTGGATTTAGAAAGGGCAAAGGAATCAGAGATCAAAGCTGCCAACATCCGCTGGATCACTGAAAAAGCAAGAGAGTTCCAGAAAAACATCTACTTCTGCATTATTAACTACGCCAAAGCTTTTGACTGTGTGGATCACAATAAACTGTGGAAAATTCTGAAAGAGATGGGGATACCAGGCCACCTGACCTGCCTCTTGAGAAGTCTATATGTTGGTCAGGAAGCAACAGTTAGAACTGGAAATGAAACAATAGACTGGTTCCAAATTGGAAAAGGAGTACATCAAGGCTGTATTTTGTCAACCTGCTTATTTAACTTATATTCAGAGTACTTCATGAGAAACACTGGGCTGGATGAAACACAATCTGAAATCAAGATAGTTGGGAGAAATATCAATAACCTCAGATATGCAGATGACACCACCCTTATGGCAGAAATGGAAGAGGAACTAAAAAGCCTCTTGATAAAAGTGAAAGAGGAGAGTGAAAAAGTTGGCTTAAAACTCAACATTCAGAAAACGAAGATCATGGCATCTGGTCCCATCACTTCATGAGAAATAAATGGGAAAACAGTGGAAACAGTGACAGACTCTATTTTGGGGGGGGGGGCTCCAAAATCACTGCAGATGGTGACTGCAGCCATGAAATTAAAAGACGCTTACCCCTTGGAGGAAAAGTTATAACCAACCTAGACAGCATATTAAAAAGCAGAGATGTTACTTTGCCAACAAAGGTCTATCTAGTCAAAGCTGTTGTTTTTCTAGTGGTCATGTATGGATATGACAGCTGGACTATAAAGAAACTCGAGCGCCAAAGAACTAATGCTTTTGAACTGTGGTGTTAGAGAAGACTCTTGAGAGTCCCTTGGATTGCAAGGAGATCCAACCAGTCCATCCTAAGGAAATCAGACCTGAATATTCATTGGAAGGACTGATGTTGAAGCTGAAATTCTAATACTTTGTCCACCTGATGCAAAGAAATGACTCATCTGAAAAGACCCTGATGCTGGGAAAGATTGAAGGCCGGAGGAGAAGGAGATGACAGAGATAGTTGGNAACCAGTCCATCCTAAGGAAATCAGACCTGAATATTCATTGGAAGGACTGATGTTGAAGCTGAAATTCTAATACTTTGTCCACCTGATGCAAAGAAATGACTCATCTGAAAAGACCCTGATGCTGGGAAAGATTGAAGGCCGGAGGAGAAGGAGATGACAGAGATAGTTGGATGGCATCTCCAACTCAGTGAGTGTCAGTTTGAGTAATCTCAGGGAGTTGATGATGGACAGGGAGGCCTGGCATGCTCCGGTCCATGGAGTCGCAGAGTCGGACACGACTAAGTAACTGAACTGAGGAGTAGGGGAACATGTTAAATTATCTAATGAAAATTCCCTTTTTCATAAAGTTGATGGCTCTAAGGTGAAAGTGAAAGTTGCTCAGTTGTGTCTGACTCTTGGCGACCCCATGGACTATACAGTCCGTGGATATCTCCAGACCAGAATGCCGGAGTGAGCAGTCTTTCCCTTCTCCAAGGGATCTTCCCAACCCAGGGATCGAACCCAGCTGTCCCGTGTTGTTGGCAGATTCTTTACCAGCTGAGCCACAGGATGTCTCTCAAGAGAAAAATAAATATTCAAATCCTTTGTGGAAATAACAGCATACTTAGATAGAAATATTAAATGGGAAGACAATGAGATGCAAGGAGGAAACAAGACTAAGGCAATATACTTTATATCTCACAGATATGAAGATGAAAATGTGTTCAGACTTTAATCTATTTAAAATAGATTAATTTTTCTCAATGGTACAAATCATTAAGAACAGGAACAGATAGAGAATTTGATGAGAACATATCTTAAGCTTTCTTTAATAAAGAAATATTATTATTTGCAGCTAAATAAAAACAAAGCGGTTCAGATATCCCCTCATCTGGATGATCTTCTTGGTCCATATTCTTTTAAACAGAAATATTCTGCTTCTGCACTGCTTGTCACAACTTTCCTTTACTTCCATGGACTCATTTCATGCTCCATTGAAAACTGTTTGCATCTTCGTTTCCAATCACTAAAACTGGGAGCTCCTTGAGGGCCAAGGCACGTTTTATTTCTTTGTGTCTTCCACTCTTAGCATATCAAATGAAAGAATACTTGAGGACAATTTTGTCTGCTGGGAGGAAAGTGAGATGAAAAGCCAGAAAAGAAAGCCAAAGCTGGCATCCATGGCATTTCAAAAAAGGACTGAAGGAAGTGAGCAGAACACAAATAATAATATTTTGGTAAGACGCCTGCAGTAAAAGCTGCCAAGCACAGCTGTGGTTGGACAAGACTCAGCAAAGCACCCAGGACTACAATGATCCACAACTGCTTACCAAGGATGGTATTTGTTTAGTTTGGCTTCTGATTTCCAGCTTAAGATGTATCACAATGTGACCATATCCATGTGTTCTTTCAAACATCAAGGAAATAAAGTAAGAAAAGAAAGGTTACTATATGATGGTCATTACTCTCTTAAAGTATAAATTTGAAGAAAAGCAGACTAGAAAAAGACCCACTAAAGAATTGATCATTACATGTATTATACTATATATAATATATAATCATATATAATACAATTATATAATATATAATCATATATGATACAATTATGTAATATATAATCATCATATATATAAATCATTACATATTCCCTGGTAGCTTAGCTGGTAAAGAGTCCGCCTACAATGCAGGAAACCCCGGTTCAATTTCTGGGTTGGGAAGATCCACTGGAGAAAGGGTGGGCTACCCACTCCAGTACTCCTGGGCTTCCCCTGCGGCTCAGCAGGTAAAGAATCCGCCTGCAATGCAGGAGACCTAGGTTCAATCCCTGGGTTGGGAAAATCTGCTGGAGAAGGAAACAGCTCACCACTCCAATATTCTAACCTGGAGAATTCCATGGACTATATAGTCCAGGGGGTTGCAAAGAGTCAGACATGACAGAGAGACTTTCACTTTCACATATCTATTTACATATACATCACATACACATATGAAAGAGGAGATAAAATTAAGGGCTGGTAACCAAAGCTTGAGGCCACTTAATCCATAGGTACTATTGGCATTTTGTTGTAGAGAAGGAATTGTAATGTAATATCTTTCAGATAAACTCCTTCTATGAAAATATGTGAGCATCCACTGAATGAAGAAGCACCTTACAAATACCAAATGTAAGAAGCTATCAGCCACAGAACTTCCCTGGCAGTCCAGTGGTTAAGACTCTGCGCAGCCAATGCAGGAGACATAGGTTTGCTCTCTGATCAGGGAACTGATACCTACATGCTATGCTATACGACCAAAATAAATAAATAATTTTTTAAAAGATATCAGCCACCGCATTTATGGGATACCAATACTACTCACTATGAGCTTACATTACAAAACATAACGGAAAATCAGTCACAATTTATCAAGAGTGTGCTTGCAGTATTTTGCAAACTTGATGGTAATATTTAAGTAAAACCCTTTTCTGCTTTATTAACCTTATAAATAATTCTTAAACGAAATAAACATTTATGTAGAGTTGATCTGAATAGAGTACTCATTTGAAGTGACAGAGGCATCTAGGAGATACTAAGTCCTGAACTGTCTTCTTATCAACCCCACTGGACTTGTCCTTATTTCTTAATAAATCATATTGGAGTATCTAGAACAATGGTTTTTCAATGTTTTCAAACTGAGGCTCCCTTTTAATATCAAAATTACCATCCCCCAGATTAACTTTTAATTGGGAGATACACATAAAAAAGCTACTTTGGACTTGTAATTATTTTAAGTGAATATGTTTTATTTAACTACAACAGCATCTACATAGATTTCCAAAAGAAGAAAAAAAATTTAAATATTTATTCACTTTACAACGTTCCGTTTTTTTTCTTTTCTGTTTTTGAACAGTAGATGACCAGATATTAGATATTTTTAGAATGTTTATATTGTTATAAGTTCTGTCTAGATCAAATTGATCATAAAGAAAAACTAAAAATTTTAAGAGGTTGTATGTTTTATCCAACAACATTTATAGAAAACCACATAATAAGTAATTATTAACTACAAAGTTGCTTTAATTCTACTTTAAAAAAGCTTTGTAATTAAATAGTTTTGCTTAGGTAATACATGAAATCTCTAAAAATACAGAAGAAAAAGGCTGCATGTCTTTTGAGTGCCCACTTCAGATATATGTACTTCATCCGAGAATTTTTGATTTCCAAACCTTACTCTTACTAAGCATCTATTCCTTCAATGAGAGTAACAGGTTTAGTTTTATTAATAATCAAATGAATGATATCACTCGTATGCTTGAAAAAAACTCTTTAACATATTTTTACTCAGAACTCCTAAGTCCTTCTGATTTAGGTGACTGTATAAGCAATTCAGTACCTTTATCAGACTGAGCAAGTAAGAGAACAGTACAGGTGGAAATTACCTATAGCAGGATATTTAACAGTAAACCAACTCTGGATACAAAACAAGAATTTCTAAGTCTCTAACACTTCTCTTTTTGGTAATGCTTTACCTTGTGTCTGTAAAATTTTATAACTGATTTTGAAAAGACATGTTCTCACAATATTTATACCATTTCTTGATTTTGCTAGCAGCTACCAGGTACAGTCTCTGGATCGGGAAGATCCCTAGAGGAGGGCATGGCAACCCACTCCAGTAATCTTGCCTGGAGAAACCTGTGGACAGAAGAGCCTGGCAGGCTACAGTCTATAGGGTCGCACAGAGTCAGACACTACTGAAGCAACTTCGTACATACACTTGAGGTATACTATATGGTGGGGGGATGAAATGTGACCCCACTCACCAAGAAGCATTGTTTGCCCCCTAAGCTCACTCTTAACGTAATAAAATAGTCTGTGGAAGCAAAAAGAGTCAATGTGATTCCACAGTTGCTATTTTTAGCACGTGTGAATCTGACTCTAAAAGGAGATTGTTCGGTCGCTCAGTTGTGTCTGATTCTTTTACCACCCATGGGCTGTAGCTGGCCAGGTTCTTCTGTCCGTGGGATTCCCTGGGCAAGAGTATACTGGAGTCAGTAGCCATTTCCTTCTCCAGGGAACCTTCTCAACCCAGGGATCAAACTGCCTCTCCTTCATTGGCAGGTGATTCTTTACCACTGAGCCATTAGGTAAGTAGGTAAAAAAAAAAACAAAACAAAACACCTTGTAATTTTTTTCTATTTCACAACTCAGAAAGTGGAAAATGAAGACACAGAAGAGAACACTCACATTCTTTTAGAAATAATTTTAGGTAAAATTTTAAAGTAGGACAGATTTGGCTTTAGTGCTCTTTTTTCTGGATTTCATTGCAGCTCTTCTATAATTCAGACATGCAGGGCACTACTGGGGCCCCAGGCACCTTCTATTAGAAACCAAGTCATTCACGACTTTGGCTGTGATTGACTCCTTCATGGCTTTAAAGACCTGACATTAACCATCCCCAAAGAAATAATGCAAAGGATGGGTTTAAATGAAAAGGAATGTGTTCCTAACATGTTATAGCACTTTTGAACAGCCTCCCAAAGTCACACCACATAAATAACAACATTCATAAGGGTAATCTAGCATAATCCTGCTATATAATTCTTTTTCCAAATTCTAACACATTACCAAATCATTCTTTAAGTCAAAGCCAAGTTTGGTTCTCCTAATAAACCCTTTATAATTAACCTCAGAGCATTTCCCAACCTTGTGAAGGCTATTATTTCTAGCACTCCATAATCCTTCCACATATATAATTTTCTCTGTGTGGGCCTGTAGAGAGGGGGAAAAGGTGAGTGGATAGCAAGGATATCTTAGTGCTGGCTTCACAATTACATGAAATGGTGTAATTTGTGTAAATATCAATTTGCTTAGCTCTTGGTTCATACTGTCTTTCTGGTAAATAACAAAGGTACCTAACTTTGTGAATTTAAGAGTCCAATTAAATGACAGTATTGTTTGGGTGTTAGTAAATATTCGCTAACGTTGATGACAATAAGCGCTATGTTAATCAGATAACACACTTCGATTTCTAAGAGGGGAAAAAATACTCTCTTAGTTTTTCAAGCATCTACTCATTTGCACAGCAAATGACCTGCCACCACTGTGCTAAAAAGTTACAGATGGAATATTTTTGTTGGTACAATCTGTGTACAAAGATCACTGAGGACCAAACAGTTTGAACTGTGTTTTTCTGTTGCTGTGGCACATTTTCATGTATTTGTCCTCTACCTCATTTCTGTGGAATTGGAAAATAGACAGTGTAGCTATCTGATCAGAAATGGGGCTAGCCTGTGTCAATGGAGGAGAAGGAAGCTGAGGCAGTGGTTAGTCTGGAATTGTGCCTGATATTTACACTTGAATTATAACTGAGCTAACTGACCACAAATCAGACAAAAGCTCATGGCATAAAAAGACTGGAAATGGTTGAGAAACATAAGAGAAAAGTTGGTATTTTTAAAAATATTTAAATATCTATCAATTATCACCCAAATTATTTTTTCATTTTATTGTAATGAGTGCTGTTCCCCCACCAATTCTCAACAATTTTAAGAATTTGTAACGAGTCAATACTTATGATAATTAACAAAATACCATTTTATCAGTTAAGAAACACGAAAATTTTATACCCAGGGCATTCAAAAAAATAAAGGAAAAGTGTAGAAAAAGTTTAAGGTGCACAAAAGCTGGTGGGTTTAACAACAATCATAGAGCTAAATTTAATAGTTAACAACTGGCTCTCCATAAAAATGTATTTATTTATATAAAGAATGCATAGACCCACTATTTACAAATAATAAAATATAAATATTCTTTATTATAATTCCATTTAATCAACTGATTCTCACAGAGTTGATTATTAATTGAGTTTTGCCTAAGTTTTGTACCCATCACCAACTTCCAGCTGTAAATGATAGATGAGTATAGTTAAGATATGAATACTGGTTGACATTTTCATTTAAGAAAATGGGTAAGAGGGTTTCCCAGATGGTGCTAGTGGTAAAGGATCCACCTGCCAGTGCAGGAGACATAAGAGACGTGGGTTCGATCTCTAGGTCAAAGAAGATCCCTGGAATAGGAAAAGGCAACTCGCTTCAGTATTCTTGCCTAGAAAATTCCCTGGACAGAGGAGCCTGGCAAGCTAGAGTCCACACAGCTGCAGAGAGTCAGACATGACTGAGCAACTGAGCACACACACATGGGTCAAAGGAAAATGAAATATCAAAAACATGCTGAAACTTCACTCATCCGTCAGTGACATGAATGACTTCACTGCTAAGTAGGATAAAATTTTTGAAGACCAGAAGAATATTTATTCAGCTTCTTGTGTTATGCATACTGTAAAAGCTACAGAAATGATTTAATTTTCATTATTCACATTCTTCCATTGCTTTTCTACTATACAATCTATAAAACAATAAATTGATAGCCCTGATATGAGGGTATTTGCCAGTTTCTGTGGAGCAAATAATCCCACCAGGATTGGTAAATTAATATAATTTTATATCAATATAATATTTATGGGAATAACTCAAAGTACACAATAAACATAGAAGCAAAAGCAAAAGAGCTCCTACGATAACCATCAAAATAGAGTCAAACAATATTTTTAGAATTTCACTGTTTTGATGATTATGATGTCATTTTTAAGACTATTTAAAAATCAAAATGGAATAATTATAGTTCAGGCATCCAAAATGAAGCCAGGTTTACCATTGTAGATGTGGTTTCAGACACCTTTCTTCATCACTAAGAACCTGAATTTTCTCTAGAACATATCAAACTCAAGGAAAACTCAAGCCACTTCAGACCCCAACCAATCCTTGCTTAATGAATTCTCTTACTTCTTACTAACTCCAATCCTAATTATTGAAAACAATTTATGTAACCTTGCAGTTTTTCGGTTTCATCAGCCTCCAGCATTTTGTAGTCAGGGAAACACAATTTCAAGTGCTTCTTAAATCTGTTGTCTCCCAGGTTTTATCTTAACAAACCCCAAATAAATGCCTCTTTACTTCAATCAGGTCTCAGTTTCTGAAATTTTGGTTAAGAGTTACAACCAATATTTTCACCCATATGTCCTCAGACCTTTGGAAAAATGAATGAAGGTCATGTAGTACTCTGACACACTCTTTTATACATGCATAGTTCTATTATTCAAGAATTCTAAAGTAATTGATTTTGCTATTCTATATAAAGCATAAAATTGAAAATTGGAGAACTAATTGAGTACCAAGAATAACCACAAAAATAAAGCTTAAAAAATCTTTGCATATGGCCAATATGCATTTAATACTTTGGCAAGCATTCTGTAGTTTTATAAATATTACATAGACAATATAAAGGTAATCTTTATTAAAAGCAAAAATAAATATATGTATATTCATTAATGCTTTTACTTTTAAGGCAATACAAATAAAAGCTGTACAATGAAGTTTTTTGGATTAAGACTATATTTTATACTTAGAAAATTAAATGATTTCATTTCATATTTAGAAAATTAAATCACACCCACATAGTTTTCTGCAAAGATTAAAATTAAGCCTAGATTAAGAACTGTAAATCAGAGGAGAAAGTTTCATTGAGCAGATCATTTGATGCTTCCATAGAAAGGTTTCTCTGTCCTTGGCATTCTCCAGGCAAGAATACTGGCGTGTGTTGCCATTTCCTCCTCTAGGAGCTCTTCCCAACCCAGGGATTGAACCTGTGTCTCTTGTGTCTCCTGCACAAGCAGGCAGATTCTTTACCACTGAGCCATGGGGGGAAGCCATGGAAAAGTAAATGTGCATGGTTAAAAATTCAGGTGCTAGAATGAAGTGACCAGGGTTTGAATGTGGTTCTGCCCTTACTAACAGTAGGTCCCAGGAAGACACTAACCTCTGAATTCCAGTTCCTTCATGTGCAAAATTAGGATTAAAAGTAACAGCTGTTAAGCGTATTTATGCATGAAAAGTATAGCAGTAAATATAATTTTTTTATTAAAAAAGCTCACATTTCTTTTACCATTTGAAAGGAAACCCACCCTTCTAGTGAGTTTGGAACAGATTTTGTCTCTTAATTGGAAACTTTAGGAGCTGCTAACTAGAACACAAGAAATTTTTTTTTCTTTTTTAAAAAATTTATTTTTTCATTGAAGGAAAATTGCTTTATAGTATTGTGTTGGTTTCTACCAAACATCAACATGAATCAGACATAGGTTTACCCATGTCCCCTCTCACCTGAATAGCAATTGTTTTTTTAATGCATATTCTTATTTATTGCTTGTTTACTGCCTGTGCTGTGGGCCTGGGCCAAGCACAGGCCTCCACCCTGAGAAGCTTTTCCTGCTTGTTACCCTTTTTCCCTTCTGGGTCCCATATTCTGAGTATGTAAGTATACATTTTCAGTGTGATCGACTGCATTATCTTCTTTCTCGATCCCTTCCTCCTCCCTCCTTCCCTGACTTTTAAACCTCAAGTTACTATCTATTTCTTCTAGTACACTGCCCTTGATAAATGTTATAGAAAACATTCCAGAAATACCTGTGCCAACACCATACTTCTCTGTGCTGGTATTTACACAAAAGTCACCCTTTATTGATGTTCTGATAGTGCCTAGAATTCAGGAGAATAAGTCCAAAAGACATCGAACACCTGCTGTGACTCTTTCCCATAAACCCTGTGGTGGAGTGCACTCATAAAAGCTCTCACAGTTCCATTAAGATGGTCAAAGAGAGAACTCTGCAAATGGCTGATGCTAATGAGCCCATAGATATTTTTAAAGCCTGATGTGGTCAATCAAAAGGGAGGTAGCTGCCAAGACACCCTCTTCTCTGCAGCTCTGAAGCACTTTCTGCAGGGAAGGTGGGCCTGGCTGGTGGAAGCCAGCCTTATGCCTCAGTCATAACAATGTCAGCAACTCTTCCCTGTTCGTTTTACTCTAAGAAGAAAATACAACTCAGAAAAAAAATTAAGGGGTTCAGCTTCAAAAAACGTGAGAGGACAAAACTCTGACGATCTGTCCTACATTTTAAATGCAAAGAAAACCATAAGCCAATATACCTTATTTACTTTGAACCCAATCCATGTAATGAGTGTCAAATTAGCACCTCTCATTTTAAATGAAATCTATGTGCTATTTGATTAATTAGCGTAGACTATATATTTTCTGAATTGGATGAGGACAGTTAGGAAATGTTTTCAGAAGTCTGAGAAGTGATTCTAGAATGAGAAAGATTGTCAATGCTGTTTTCAACAATAATTACGGGAAACAATATGATCTAATACAAAAAAAGTACAGGATCCAGAGTCACAGTGACATAAAGACCAAAAGCTGGCCCCATTACATATTAGCTTTGTGACTTTGGGCAACTACTTAAAATCAGCATCATATACTTCATAGGTTATACCAAGTAAGTAAAATAACACGTGTAAAATGTAAGTGCAGTTCTAGTACAGATGTTTAATAAAAGCCCAATAAATGCCAGTTATTACTGCTCTAAGAATGGAGAGTAAACTCTGGAAATTCTTACTTCCATATCTGTTGTATTGACTCTCATGATATTCCCTAAATATTGTTCCCCTGCCTAGATCATGAGTATCAAACAGGTAGTTGGTAAACTGAACATGGCCTCAAGAAGAATTTCACTGGAACAGATTTGCTGTTATTATTGTCACCATTAAATCTAAGGTCTTTTGAGGAGGTATACTCTAGATCCACCATTCCTTCACGTCATACACTTGGCTCCTTTCTCCACCTATGACTTGCCTGAATCTGAAGATTTATTTGAATTTGCATCTCTGATCTAGATTTTTTTTTCAGACTTCTATCCCATGCTACCAAAAACACAACTGTCACGTGTCTGCTTCCTCTTGAAAACTATGCTCTGCTTACGTAGCTTTCCAGAATAAGTATTAATAAAATTTGTGTTGTCTCTCATTAGAGCCATCATTATGATAATAGCTAACACTTCCTGGGCACTTAATAACAATCAAGTACAATTAAAGCATTTTGCCTGTATTCACTCATGTAAGCCACCATCAAACTTCCAATGCAGATATATTTTTTACCAGTATTTATAGATGAGGACGGCTTCCCAGTGGCTCAGGGGTAAAGAAAGTGCCTGCTAATACAGGAGACACGGGAGATGCAGATTCGATCCCTGGGTCAGAAGGATAGATCCTCTTGGAGAATGAAATACTACTCTAGTATTCCTGCCTAGAGAATCCCATGAACAGAGGAACCTGGCAAACTACAGTCCGTGGGGTCTCAAAGAGTCAGACGTGACAGAGACTGAGCACGCATGCACGCATCGATGAGAAAACCAAACGTTAGTTACTACATTACTTGCTACTGAGTAGACAATCTTTGAAGAGAATATAGGCACTTTGAGTCTAGACATTATATTTTTAACTAATAGATAGACTAGAAGGCCACTCATTGTGGATTTTAATAGTCATTCCAAAGGAATCATCCCAAAGTGATTATATTAATGGTGGGAATTTTAGTCCTGTGGTAGAAGATATTTTAGGACAGAAAAGCCTCTTAAAATATACTCCCCAAATGTCTGCACATTGTGTTGACAAGCAGGGTTGACCTACCAATTTTAAAACACAATTAGCACATAAATGAGACAAATGTAGATACTTAGTTTTATAAATAACATTCCATGACATCAAATGACTATGTATTTTGTATTTTAAACATATTCCAGACAAATCATCCCTTCCAATTCTTCATTCTTTCATGGCTTTCTTTAGAGATTTTTAGTTAGAATACTCCTTTGTGCTAATGAGATGTTCCAGAATGTTCACTTATACATTTCAGATGAAGACAGCATTGAAGATAATTTTTTAAAACCATAAGTACATGAATATTCTATTAATTTTCTAACATTTCACTGTCAATAGGACAACATACATTAACTCCTTATTCCAACCATCATCACTTATTTTTACTCCGTCCTCATTAAACTGTCATTTTTACAGTTCTAATGTACTATGGGTTTCCCAGGTGGCACAGTGGTAAAGAATCCTGCCAATGCAAGAGACACAGGTTCAGTCCCTGGGTCAGGAAAGAGCTCCTGGAGAAGGAAATGGCAAACTACTCCCAGTATTTTTGCCTGGGAAATCCCATGGACAGAGGAGCCTGGCAGGCTATAGTCCATGGGATTGCAAAGAGTCAGACACAACTAAGTGACGAAATAACAACAATAACGCACCATACTTTGAATGAGTAATCTATTTAATCAAGACATCCTAAAATGTCATCAATTAAAATAATTCACGTGATTTTCTTTCTTTTTTTTTTTCTGGTGCAATCTATAAACTAAAAGTGCCAGATGGAATATTCTATTGGACTTGTATATAGGTACATTAATGGTATACAAACATAAACACTGAAAACACTAAGATGTCCTCAAGCATGATACTAACTCAAGCTAAAAGACCATCAGAGGTGTATCATATTTGGAGGGAAAAAGGATTACCTGAATCTTACACAATTTAAAATACCTTGAAAATCAATCTCATATTTCATTTTTTTTTTCAAATAAATGATATAATCATGATCAGAGCTACTTCTAATGGAACTAAAACTAGACTGAGGATCTTCTGGCTCCTCAGGTGTGACTTTTTCAATTACAACAAACTAAAGGAATTTGCAGTAGCGTCTCATTCTCACAGATTCAATTGATACAATCAGGAAAGCAAAATCATAGCAAACCTAAATATTTTTCTTTCACAATAGCTCTCAAACACAAGCAGCTCTTCACTGATAATCAAATAAAGAAACAATATTCCTTTTTTAACACCATAAAGGAGACATACAGGTTATGTGGGACTTACTGTATATAGACTGTAACAGTGTATAGTGTATTTTATAAGTACAAGAAGCAAATTTTGATGAGTATTTTTCTAGATATCACTGTGTAGCCTGGAACATGACACCTGGGAAAGAGATGGCTCCCTACATTTTAGGACCCAGGCAATGAAGGTATGAGGTTTCAGGAAAAAAATTGATAACATCACTTGGCTATCATTGTGTATAAGAGAAAGGCACTAAATGAATACATTAAATTTAGTTCTACTTAATGCACTGGAGAAGGAAATGGCAACCCACGACTGAGGTGACTTAGCAGTAGCAGTAGCAATGAAGAAGCACAAGCTGGAATCGATCGAGATTGGCGGGAGAAATATCAATAAGCTCAGATATGCAGATGACATCACCCTTATGGCAGAAAGTGAAGAGGAACTAAAGAGCCTCTTCATAAAAGTGAAACAGGGAGTGAAAAAGTTGGCTTAAAGCTCAACATTCAGAAAACTTAAGATCATGGCATCTGGTCCCATCACTTCATGGGAAATAGATGGGGAAACAGTGGAAACAGAGTCAGACTTTATTTTTTTTTGGACTCCAAAATCACTGCAGATGGTGACTGCAGCCATGAAATTATAAGATGCTTACTCCTTGAAAGGAAAGTTATGACCAACCTAGATAGCATATTCAAAAGCAGAGACATTACTTTGCCAACAAAGGTCCATCTTGTCAAGGCTATGGTATTTCCAGTGGTCATGTATGGTTGTGAGAGTTGGACTGTGAAGAAAGCTGAGTGCCGAAGAATTGATGCTTTTGAACTGTGGTGTTGGAGAAGACTCTTGAGAGTCCCTTGGACTGCAAGGAAATCCAACCGGTCCATCCTAAAGGAGATCAGTCCTGTGTTCATTGGAAGGACTGATGCTAAAGCTGAAACTCAAGTACTTTGGCCACCTCTTGCGAAGTGTTGACTCATTGCAAAAGAGCCTGATGCTGGGAGGGATTGGGGGCAGGAGGAGAAGGGGACAACAAAGGATGAGATGGCTGGATGGCATCACCAACTCGATGAGTTTGAGAGAACTCCGGGAGCTGATGATGGACAGGGAGGCGTAGGGTGCTGCGATTCATGGGGCCGCAAAGAGTCGGACACGACTGAGCGACTGAACTAATGCCCAAATTTGGCCTGAAAATTTCTAGTGGGCTGCAGAGCTCTACTGTTTTTCCTTATTCAGAATACAATGGTAAACAAAATACATATGCAATAGCAAATAAATATAAAATAGTCGCAAATTGTGGTATGTGCTATGAAAGGGAAAAAAGGTGCAGAGAAAGAAAATAATGGGGATGTGGAGAGTGGGTGATTCACAGATTTTTATCCCAAGTGAAAGATACATAAAACTTGTCAAAAGTTGTTAATATTTCAGAGTTACAGATGTAACATGTACTTATTACCTACATTTAATGGATATTAGTATTTAGTATATTAACTTTAGATTCCTCCTTTTGAAATATAAATGAAAATGAGAAAGTACAGTTAAAGCACCCACCATCCATTCTTAGATCCTTCCTTTTTAAAGAGGTACCAATTTTCACATCCTTTTTTTATCATCCCTTTCTATGTATATTTTTTGTTTCATAAAACAGATTGTTTTTCTGTGTGTTTTAATGATATAAGTACTATCTTGCAACTTGTAATTTTCACTGAACAGTATATATATATACATACATTTGACGATTCAGTTCAGTCTATTACCTATTTTGTCATTATATGAACAAAGCACAGCTTATCCAACCTTATACTGTTGGGCGCATGCATGCGTACCTGCTCAGTTGTGTCCAACTCTTTGCAACCCCATGGACAATAGCCCACCAGGCTCCTCTGTCCNTATATATACATACATTTGACGATTCAGTTCAGTCTATTACCTATTTTGTCATTATATGAACAAAGCACAGCTTATCCAACCTTATACTGTTGGGCGCATGCATGCGTACCTGCTCAGTTGTGTCCAACTCTTTGCAACCCCATGGACAATAGCCCACCAGGCTCCTCTGTCCATGGGTTTCTCCAGGCAAGAATACTGGAGTAGGTGCCATTTCCTTCTTCAGGGGTTTTTCCAAACCAGGGATTGAACCTGCCTTGCTTGTGTCTCCTGCCCCAGCAGGCAGGGTCTTTACCACTGAGCCACCTAGGAAGCCCCATATTGATGGTTAACTTTTCACTACCAGGTTTCCTAGACGTCACGCTCACGGTGCATCTGGCACTTACAGTACATTATGAGAGCTCCTGCCTCAGTATATGCTTGTCAATAAATTATATTGTCAAACTTTAAAATTTTGCCATGTTGATAGTATGTCACGTGTGAAACAGTGTCTTCTTTCAACTTTAATTTCCCTAATTACTAATCACAAAATTGAACGTCTATTCATAATTGTATTAGCATTTTTCTGTAATTATATATTTATATTCTGTCTATTTTTTATTGGATTGGCTTTTATTTTTATAAGAGTTCCTTTCATATTGAAATAGTAATTCCTTGTCAGTTGATGAATTACAAATATTTTTTTTTCCTGTCTGTGCCCATTGTTTTACCTTTTTAATTGCATATTTGGTCATAGAAACAAGCTTAATATATGCAAATACATCATATTTCCTCATGTCTTGTGTTACTTGCATCATACCTGACATAAAGATATTCTACATTTTTCTACAAGTTTTATAGTAGTTTTTTTTTTTACATTTAGGTATTTAGTTCATTACTGAACCGATTTAGTTCATTGGGAATTTATTTTAATATATGGTATGAGGCAGGGATCTAATTTTGTATTTTTCAATGTGACTGGCTAGTTGTTCAAAGAATATTCACTAGAACAGTCTCTGCTTTTCCATCTCATTTGCAGTGTCTCCTCTGATGTAAACTAAGTTGCCATTTAAATGTTGCTCTGTTTCTAAGCCCTCCATTTGCTCCATGTGCAGTCCCATGTTCTTTAACTACCACAACACTTTCAGTACTGAGATATGTTAGGGTCATCACATCCTCCCCTTTCCTTATTCATTTTCAATATTTTACTGGGTCATTTTTTAAGCTCTTGACCTGTCACAGAAATTTTAGGATAAACGGTACCTATATATTTTAATGTATTATGTAAATTTTTAATTAAATAAAAATATAAGGAGTAGCAATCTTTTAAATCGCATTTCATCTGCTCTTTTTTTTTTTTTTCCTTTTTTTGCTGGGTTATTGGAAAGCAACTCCAAGATAGTATCATTTTTCCTGTAAAAACTTGCATATATATCACTAACAGATGAAAACTTTGGATCAGCATGCTCTGGATGGGGTGATCAGAGACAGCTACCTCAAAGAGCAGATATTCAAGCTGGAACCTCAAATATCAAGAGTCAGTTATTGGAAGACTCTTCCAAGGAGGATCTTAGAGCAAGACATTTTGTTACATTCAAATAGCTGAGTCAAGATCAGTATGGCTGGAGTTTGGAGATGGAGGGAAGGCAGGAGAGGAGTTGGAAAGGAGAGCAAAGTCTCAGTTATAGATTTTTGGAGGCTGAGGTAATGAATACAACTGAAAGCAACTAAAGGACTCAGGAAAGAGATGTGATCCGATACACTCCTGCATAAAGAAGAGGTTGATTTTCCTACAAGAGAGGAAGCTCAGAGCAGCTGGCAGGCTCCTGCAGCAGTCCAGAGGAGAGATGCAAGTCGTATGTACTGAGAGTACAACATATATGGGGATCGGTGGACAGATTTGAGACCTATTATATAACATGTGACTCTAGGGGAAAGACAGTAAGACCAAAACAGAATTTTTTAAAAAAATCTTAGGGCTGAAATAACTCAATATAGTAAGTCATCATTTATTAAGGCTACATGTGAGGTCCTGATTCTAAATTTAAACCAAATCAAACACTAAAGGAATTGTACTTATATAATGTTAGTGGTATGAGTTGGTAATACCTTTTTTTCCCTAGCTGTTTCAAAGAATGGTGAAGGTGAAAGCATCTTGGATTCTCTCAAGTGTGTTATATTGCTACTGCCTAAATAGCTGCACAGCATCCAATTAAATAGTGATGTTTCTGCCTGGGAAAGCTGTATACAAGCAAATGAAACCAGAAAGGTGCATGTACATGCTGGGAATACATAATTACAGTAGGAACCTATTTAAAACCCAATTTACCATTACACATATTCGGATATAATAACCGATAAATCAGGATCCTGATATATCACAATGACACCCATCCAACTCATAAATTACAGAGTTAGCCTGAAAATTGGTATTTATTTCCACTAAAGTCCATGTAATTATGAAGTCCTACAACAAATGCATCTTTTTTTCTTTATGTGATTTATTTATACTAAAAAAGAAAACTCTTTACAAAGCTAAGTGCTATTTATCAAGTATTTATTAGCAATTTAACCAGCACCAGTCTTAGTGCTGACACTATATGCTTAAGCTCTATACATCTCCAAAAAGATAAGGTATACACACAAATAACAATGGCGTAAAACAGAATACAATAATTTAGAGAAGGCCTGAAGAGCTATTAGACTATAAGTTTCCACAGAACTGGATGGTGTCTCCTTTACTTTTTTATTTCCAGCTCCTAGTACTAGTGCTATGGCAAACAGTAAGTACTTAATAAGTGTTCATTCGTCCACTTACACAAATATTGATTAAGAGGTTACTAGATACGAGACATACAAAGACCCAGCACCTGCCTTTGTTGAGCTTACACTCATTCCTTTGAAACTCATTTTGAATGCCCTGCTTAAAGACAGAAAGAAGGACATGCAGAAAAGGAAAAGAGGAGAGTAGGGTTCGTGATGATGAGAAGGCAAGGTAATCTGTTCAATATGAGGTCAGAGCCGGAGGAGCTTGATGAGTCTGGTAAGTACTCTGTGATTTAAGATGGAAGAGAAAACCACCCTAGGCACCTTAGGAGGAGGCCCGGCCGCGATAATGAAAACACTCATTTTCTCCAAAACTTCTTAAAGTGTTCAGCTGTTTTGAATAATAAGGAAATGTGGAGTAAAGGATATGGGAGGAAAATGGTTAAGAGTCCATGCCTCACCACACTCTCTGCAAAAAAAAGCCAAAACAATAGAGTGAATATAAAATGGTGCTGTGGAAAGATATGTAAAGATAGTAAGTCGGCATTATGTTGGGGAAAGGGCTTCCCAGCTGGTGCTAGTGGTAAAGAGTCCACCTGCCAATGCAGGAGACATAAGAGATGTGAGTTCGATCCCTGGATCAGGAAGATCCCCTGGAGAAGAACATGGCAACCCATACCAGTATTCTTGCCTGTAGAATCCCATAGACAGAGAAGCCTAGCGGGCTATAGTCCATGGGGGTCACAAAAAGTTGGACAGGACTGAAACAACGTAGCATGCACCCACACGTTGGGGAAAACAAGAGTATGAGATAAATATGGGTAGAGTGAGAAATGGAGTGGAAGGAGAAGGCGTATGGTCTGAGTTTGGAGCACTGAGATTTGATATTTCAACGATAGAGCTGTACTGGTTTGTCAAACTATCATGGGTAAAGCTGGGGACACAAGCAGCTATGAGGAGTGGAGATAAATGATATGAATGGAATAGAAGACTCCAGAATAGAGGTGGTCAAGGAAACAAGAGGCTGATGGTTCAATGAGCTATTCACATCATGGTTTGGTGGGAAATACTGGGATGGAAAGAAGATAGAAAGCCATTGCCAAAGTGTTTGAATGTTGTGAAATACCAGGAGATTCAGGCAAAGAGGATGAGTAGAACAAGAGACTTGGTACAGTTTTCATAGAGAAAAAAACATTTGATATGAGCCTTGTAGCAGGTACAGAACTTCATAGTCAGAGATTGCGAAGCAGAGAACTTGCAGCCTGAGGGATGGGGAAAGTAAAGTCAGAGGAGGCAGCAATGGTTAACTATTTCTGATTCATTGCACTGGATTTCCCAGATTTCTCAGGCAAAATAATCTGAAAATAATTCCACTGTCTATCAGTCAATGGCTTTTATAATATATTCATATTCAAGTGACTATTAAATATTTTCCAAATGGACCACTAACTTGTATCTATTTCTTTCACTCAAACTACTTAAATCCCATATTTCCACTAAACTAAACACTTAATGACTTACCTGGTCCATGGCTAGTGTCCAGATAGGGACATGCCCTACTATGTCAATCTGCAACTGGTTCCAGATCTGATCTCACAATGCCAGGCTAATTGGTTCTTTTCTAGCACAAGGAGATGAAAGGAGTCAGGGTCTGGGAAGGTCTTAATTTAACAGCTTATCAGAGGTTCCTTGACCTATGTTGCTTACCTTTTCCTACTTGGTTTCTGCTCTAACATAAGACCAGTTTTGATCCTTGTTCTTAGAACCATATTATCACAAGATAGAAAGAAGGTTTTGAGGGTCACATGATGCTAACTCCTGCTCAAAGACTTCCCTAAAACTTCGATCTTCACTTTTTGCCTTAACATGCCTCCACCTCCATTGTCTGAAAGATCATTGATTCAGGGATTGATCGCTATGTTTGTTTTTGCTATAGTAAATTCTTAAGTTGTTATCACAATGCTGAGTAGACATGACCTGTCGCTGTAATCTGAGCTGTATTTACCGCCTGTAGTCTATCATTTTGACGTGTCTAAAAGCACCTACCACAGAGACTGAACATAAGATACATGAATCTGTCAAAACTGAATCTAAATGTTCAATGCATTTTAACCGCTTGGTAAAGAGAATAGATATGTTTTGGTCATACTTCCACCACAAAGTTTCACGTCAAGATCTGATTTCCATTGATTGTTTTATCTCTAATCCCACTATAAAATGTGCAGTCAGTGGGAGGGAAATGACATTGGAGGGAAATGGTGACTTGGCTGCAAGTGGCAGCATATTCACGC
>SJYA01000315.1:0-53863 GCA_006410615.1 Neotragus moschatus | reverse complement strand
GGGCGACAAACACAGATTATAATCTCAGCCACTGGATAAACTAGTAATATGTCTCTGAATGTTAACTTCTACTTGTATAAAGTGGGTACAATAATGGCTCCTAATCAAACAATGATTTTAGGCTACCCAACGAACTCAAGAATGTGGACGTGTACATTAGAAACTCTTTTCCTATATAAGACATCCACTATCAGATTTCACATGCAGTCTAGAATACCTGTCATTTTCCCTTTTGATATTTCCACTTCCTAAATACTATATGTTTATCTGTAGAAACACTATGTTTCAGGAAAAATACGTGTTCCTTGGGGGAGGATGCTTCATCAAATAGCTTCTCATTACTTGTATGAAGTGCCAAGAACCTTGAGAGAGTAGGAAAAAAATCATACCGGCTTCTCTGTAGCTCTCCTTGTGACAGAGCTCAAGTACAGGCTGATTGGCTACAGAGCCACAGGGATTTGATGAAACAAAGTGTTCCACAGCAATACAGAATCCAGCTGCTTCTATCTCAAGGGAAGTACAAGATACGACCTTGGTTGATCGCTGGCGAGTATGCTAGTTGCCTAGCAAAACTCGAAAGTCCAAGGAAAAAGGCATAATGTCTTTACTGATTTACATTTCGAAGCTTTTGATATCATAATGTGATGTGCTACAAACTGAATACACTTACAGAAAGCATGGAATAGCATGGAATTTTCTACTACCATAGATGCTGACTCGTACCAATGATTTGTATCAATTCCTGTATTTGTAATGATAACAAAATGTTATGTTACACAATATGTTAGTGCTTATAAAGCACTGGGTGTACCTGACATTTTAAATTTGAAAGACGAGCTCACAATGCTGCTGCTGCTGCTAAGTCACTTCAGTCGTGTCCGACTCTGTGCGACCCCAGAGACGGCAGCCCACCAGGCTCCCCCATCCCTGGGATTCTCCAGGCAAGAACACCGGAGTGGGTTGCCATTTCCTTCTCCAATGCATGAAAGTGAAAAGTGAAAGGGAAGTCACTCAGTCATGTCTGACTCTTCGTGACCCCATGGACTGCAGCCTACCAAGCTCCTCTATCCATGGGATTTCGCAGGCAAGAGTACTGGAGTGGGGTGCCATCGCCTTCTCCGGAGCTCAAAATGAGTGAGATTTAAATAACCGTATCTTAAAAGATCTGTGTGAAGCTAAATTTGGTTTCCTAATACCACATAAATTTGATAGGAATCAAAAATCCTTCTTTACGGTTAATTACTTTGATTTTGAAAATAGAAAAATACATTAAAAAATAAGATTCATCAATAATAATACGTATTTCTAAAAATGACTTCAGATCAGTACATACTTTAATCTAGTTGAAAAAATAAATAAAAACATTTTACAAAAATTTGTGCCTGTATTTGGGGCTAGGAAATGATTTGAAATACATTTCAAGAAACAAGAAATCTTTTTAGCTACTCTCACATGGGTTAACATGTTCAGATCTTTTATACAGCAAATATTAATATTCTAGGGAGAATTTTTGTTTTTTGATGTTTTGCCTTTTTTTCTCCCACTTTTTTCCCTTCCCCATAATGTTAGTATGGTAAACTAAACAGACTATTAAATCAAAAGGGCATTTTTTATTAAATCAATCATTTAATTGTCTTTAAAAATCATGAAAAATCTCTGCCAGATTTCATTTAATATAGAGTTAAATTATCAAGTTTGAAAACTAACCATTGCCAACTACCACTGACAATAAATGTTAAGTTGAAAATTTCAGTAACTTCTTGAGCATCACAAAATATGTCTGTTTTATTCAACAGGAAAAATAACATCTGATGGACGTAGTTTACTAGCTAACTGAAGCATTGCATGATTTAGCAATCATGCCATTTGCTTACATAAACACAATCTAAACTACAGTATTTTAGTTTAAATGTAAAACACTTTTTGTGATATATATAAATATTAACTGAAATAAAAATTAATAAATATTAAATTAATCTATCATTCTAATACTTCAAAAAACCAAATTGCTTTCAGTTTTTATAATAATTTAGGAGAAGGCAATGGCACTCCACTCCAGTACTCTTGCCTGAAAAATCCCATGGACAAAGAAGCCTGGTAGGCTATAGTCCATTGGGTCGCGAAGAGTCGGACATGACTGAGCAACTTCACTTTCACTTTTCACTTTCATACATTAGAGAAGGAAATGGCACCCCACTCCAATGTTCTTGCCTGGAGAATCCCAGGGATGGGGGAGCCTGGTGGGCTGCCATCTCTTCGGTCGGACAGAGTCGGACACGACTGAAGTGACTTAGCAGCAGTAGCAGCAGCATGATACAAAGACATCCCCTGACAGTGTAGGTAACATTGTATGTTCTCCTTTTCTTAACACTACCTCACGTCTTCATGCTGTGCTGTGCTAAGTTGCTTCAGTCATGTCCAATTTTTTGCGACCCTGTGGACTGTAGCCAGCCAGGCTNTCTTCGGTCGGACAGAGTCGGACACGACTGAAGTGACTTAGCAGCAGTAGCAGCAGCATGATACAAAGACATCCCCTGACAGTGTAGGTAACATTGTATGTTCTCCTTTTCTTAACACTACCTCACGTCTTCATGCTGTGCTGTGCTAAGTTGCTTCAGTCATGTCCAATTTTTTGCGACCCTGTGGACTGTAGCCAGCCAGGCTCCTCTGTCCGTCAGACTCTCCAGGCAAGAATACGGAAGTGGGTTGCCTGTGCCCTCCTCCAGGGGATCTTCCTGACCCAGGGATAGAAACTGCATCTCCTGCATGCAGGTAGATCCTTTACCAGTAGCACCACCTGGGAAGCCCTATGTCTTCATAATTATCATGAAAATACATTAACTGTATCAGCTACCATAAACTTAATGAATCATTTCCCCACTCTTAGGCACATGACCTTCCTCTTCCCTGCCTCAATCCTCATTTTTTGGCATTGCCCTCAACCAACAACATTTTCAGTTATGCGTTTTCCCTGTGTTTTTGATGTTTTCCCCTTTAGACAAATTACCTGAAGTATAGATGTATAGAGATGAATATCATTATGGCTCTTATATTTCCGAAGTGCTTTATAAATTTCATTGCCATCAATAGCAATATGGATGTACATACAATTTGTACCGTGACCATCACCAGCACTTAAGTACTGTACTACCATTTTTTATTGGAGAGAAGAACATTAATTTCATGGAGATGAAATTTCCACGATTTCATACAATGAAGTCTCACTAGTATTACTTTACTCTGTGGTATTACTACTGTAATGCTTCAAAATATTTGCTGATTATATTTGCTATCATGTTGATTATCTTTGAAGGTATGTATCTTAATTTATATAAAAAATTTACATGTGTATTTTTGTATGCCATTAGACAATACTGCTTTGCCATACTAACTGCAAATTTCTTTCCAATATAGATTATTTTACTTTGGGTTTTTGGAGGGATCTGGTATATTTAATACTTTTCTGTTATTAAATATTTTAAGTATTTTGCAATGTGACTTTTTTATGTTACTTCAACGCTCAGATAACAATCCTACCAAACATTTAGCAAATAGGTAATTTCCCCCATGATATGTATTTTAAAAATCTTTGTCTACTTACTCCATCTGAAATGTATTTTGGTATATGTTGTGAGATATGTATCTGAATTTTTCTATTTCAAACTCTAATACCAAAATCATTTATTAAATACTTCCTCCCTCTCACATTGCTTTATAATGCTCTATTCATATAGCATATGTATATATAATATATAATTCTTATCTATACTATGTTGAGATTTTCTCTATTTTCCTAGATCTAATACAGTACCAAAAATGTTAAACTATAATTTTCTATGATTATTTAATATCTGGAGTAGCTTTTCAAGAGTTATGGCTTCTTTTTAAAAATATCCCTTCATTCTTATTAGCTTATTTTTCCAAATAAGTTTTCATTATTCCATCACCTCTAAGAAAGTCTAGTTGAGGGTTTTATAAAGATTACACTTTTATATCCACAAATGAATGTGGAAAGATTTAATAGATTTACCTTTATATCCAGAAGCATAACCTTTCTCTTCATTAATTCAAGTACTTTTCTAACTCACAATAAATTGCATTACAAAGATATGTCCAATATTATATAATTAAAGGGCAGAATGAGATCATAGAAAAGGTGAAGACTATGGGATGGGACACATAAATACATGGAGATATATATATGTGTGTATATATACACACACATGTATATATGTGAGTCTAGTCTTAAATCCTATGTGATCTTGGGCAAGATATTTAGCCTCTTTGAGCCTCATTTATTTCCTCTGTAAATTGAAGGTAGTGGTTCTTCCAGGATGGCTGTAAAGGGTAGGAATAATGTATATAAAACTATTGGATTACAGCATGTACCCAATAAATGTGAGCTATGAGAATAAATTTTAATATAACGTGCTCAGTACTTGACATTTTACAAAGTTCTTTCATGTGTATTATCTCACTTGCTCTTTGATCTTCACAAAACATCTTAGATGATGATGCTGTTGTTATTACTGTTAATATTAAGACCAAACAGGTAACAGGCATCTTTAAAATCAAAACACAAGCTCATTTCACACCATCATGACATTTGTAAATATATCTGAAGATCAACCTACATCATACAATTACTTTGTCCCTGAATATTTGATGACATTTTTGTTATAATAATTGTAGATGTCCTCTCATTCTATTTTCTATGAATTTTGCTTGCTTAAAGGAATGCTGTTGATTTTAGTATATGTATTTCATGTTCAATAGTTTTATTGAGCCCCTTATTAACTCTTAAAAATATGATTAATTCTCTTGGTTTTCTCAGTAGTCACATTACCAAAGTAAATTCTACATTATGTAATGACATACTAATAAAATCAGCTACTTAACTGAAAAATAAGAAACTAAAATTAGTTATCTATCATCATATCACGATATATTAAAAGCTTCCTATGGGAAACATAAACTCAAGATTATTTAGCTAGTAATAGTCAGTTTCATTTAGCCTGTCTATTGTATTACCTTACGAAATTCTCTTGCCAGTCCTTCAAACCTCACAGTACCTTGCCTGACAGGAAGGTGTGATGCTACAGTGCAGTGGAAAAAGAGAAAGAATATACCTTTTTTATTTTGTGGGCTTTAAATATTCTTCTTAAGGAGAAGAGAATAAAGGGATGAGTAAAAAGAGGTATAAACAGCACTCACTTGCACATTTGGGAGAGTTTTGCTGCTTTTAATCTCTTAAATCATGGCTGGCTGTGCCCTTTCTCAGTGAGCCCAGACCTTCCACTCCCAAATACATCCTCCCCATTTTTTTTTCCTCCTATGGTATCATTTCAGCTTTGACGAGGATACATTTTTTTGTGCCTAGACATGTCTTTCCCCATGTATTGCCAGAGTAGGGCATTTCCTTTGAAAAGTAATAATAATAAAAAGTCATTTTTCATTGACTTTGTTGGTTAACACGATCAAATAATCCACCATATAAAGGAATCCACTGATGCCTCAAAAATCTTTCATTTTCCCTTAATCATGTCTTGCTTTTAGTTCAATTGTAAAAACAAAACAAAATGAGTAGTAATAGTTAAAAACATCACCACAATGATACAATTATTTTCACTGTAGAACCAAACAGTCCGCTTCAGTTACGGCTTCTGTACTCACGGGGAAAATGATTAGAGGTGGACGGATTGACACTGTCCCCGCTGTCAGCGCTTTCACTGCTGGAAACTTCATCATCTGATTCCCGCACAGAGGAGCAGGGCGAGGAGCCGTCAACTTCTTCAAACTTCCTCTTTAAAATTCCGCTCATCGCTGCAGTGCTGTCACATGTACCTGAAACAGGAACGGGAGCAGCGGAGCATTGAAATATCTGACCGCTGGATGTGCAGCCAAGGTCTCTGGAGTCATCTTTATATGGCTTTTTATACATGAGCTGAGCTTTCCCTTGAAAGGATCACTAAGCAGTTTTTTTTTTTTAATATTTCAGAAATGAAATTAAATACGAGCAGCTGATCATTTGCTTACCAAAATGTAACAATTTTTTAGACATATTTCATTTTAATGCACTACCTCTATTCCCTTTTGTTCGCAAGTTGAGAAAATCCACTTAAGTATGTAAAATTCTGTAACAAAGATAAATGTGAATGTTCCCCAAAGTCCTAAACGATTACTGGAAGGAACACGGATAAGTATGCAGAAACTTCATACTCAATCTTTAAAATGCAAGGAACCCAATTAGCTGAGCACACTGAAGCATATGCAATCGGGTCTAAATTTTAGGTAGTTTCCGCTCAACTATTACAATAAAGTGAAACGCTTCCACATGATACCTGGTTGCTGAGAAACCTCCTAAGGATATCTACCAGGGATATAGCACTAATTGGGCAGGAAGAGTGAAGAATGGGAAGTGGGGGTAGTTTCTCCTCAATTCCTTCTCTAGGCTGAATGATGTCTCCTCTCCTTGAGCTGCCCTCTCTCCATCTTCATCATTTACCTCGACATATGCACAAAGGCATAAACCTTTTGCAAAGGTGAACATATTTCAGGAATAACTTATCTATATATTAGCTCAGATATAGGTGGATAGTCTAACATTGCTAAATTATATTAACTAAGCTGAAGGTATTACTAGGTTGATTCCATGCATTCTATCTTCCATCTTATTTGTGTCAGCTGATTTTTAACTCCCATTTAAGTTCTTTGTTACATTATCCAGGTACTGGCTTCAGAAATTGCTGTAATTACCTCCTTCTCTATGCAAATCACACAGCACACAGCCTGACCGGATCCCCAGAGCTGGGCTAGCTTTTCAAATTATGTTTGGATTAGCAGCATCAGAACCACCTAAGGGGGAAATCTTAGAAATGCAAACTCTAACCAATGCAAACTCTAAAGCCTCATTCCAGATCTACTGGATCAGAAACTCTCTTGGAGGTTAGGGCCTAGGACACTGCTCTCTGAAGCCCTCCAGGTGATTCTGACACGGACTCAAATTGAGGGCCATTTGCCTAATTTCTAGTCTGTTCTCCAGTAGCTCCTTTCTTGACTGTGGCCACACACCAGCCCCAGAGAGTTATATAACTCAGCACTCAATTCCTAATCAAAATCTTCTGTGTCCTTCACTGGTGTGACTTCTAGGAAAGTTAAGTGTATTAGATGTCTCTTAAGTATCATTAATTTCAATTTACTCTACTCATCTGTTCATGTGTTTAGTAACCAGTAGGCATACGCTTGACTCCTTTGGTCGAGTAAGGGGGTACAAAAAGGAGTAGAATGTGTTACCTGCTCCCAAGAAGCAAGCATTCACTATGCTAGGCTGCATGGAATTGAGAATACCTCCAAATTCATGTTCTATTGCCTTGTTTTACTAGTTTATGTCTTTTCATGGCTTATATTAACAATAGATAACCGATAGCAATAAGAAGATACTGCACTGCCCACTCTTCTGAGAATAAAATCTCTGCTCTGACTCTTCTTTTGCCATTATTCAGATCGGCTTATTATTTTCTCTGTCTTAAAGAGTATGAAATGCATATAATGTTCATGCATATCTGAGCAGGGTGGGGGAGGGAAGATATTTTAAGTAAAGTTCCTGAAATAAAAGTAGGACAGGATATAAATTTGAAAATTGTTCACTTCAAACAAGATGTAAAGTAATTCATGAGGGAGAGACACCAAGACACAAAATAATACAAGATGGAAGCCCATGTTTAAAAAGTACATTTTAAAATAAGACATTGCACTGGTAACAGTTAAAAACCACATCCTTAAGTGCCACTTAACCGTCTGATCTCCCCCAACTTCCTTAAGAAAGGCAGATTTCTTGAGAATCAAGGACACCTAATTGGCCCAAAGGAAACTACATTCTAGCATGGCAAAATGTGGTACTTGGCACTCTCCTCTTCCTTTCTCACTTCCTCAAGCATGAGAGGGGAAATTTTTGGAGGAATGCTAAGAGAATTCAAAAATCTCTTTTCCCATTGTTGTTACATTTGTACTGGAAAGACCTGAAGCAGTGGAGTTGAAGGCTGACTGCAATTTCTGTCTACATCTTTGGGGCTGAAAGAGCCTAAGCTCTTCCCAGGTCAAAGGAAAAAAGGAATTGACTGCTTAAGGTGGGATTAGTATCTATGCTGAAAATTAAACATTCAAATAATTACAGGTGGGTATAACTTTAACTTTGGGCTTCCCTGGTGGCTCAGATGATAAAGAATCTGCCTGCAATGCAGGAGACCCATTGAAAGCAAACAGTAGTGGATGGGAAAGAAGAATTAGGACGTGGTTGCCATTGGAAAAGACTCTGATGCTGGGAGAGATTGGGGGCAGGAGGAGAAGGGGACGACAGAGGATGAGATGGCTGAATGGCATCACTAACTCGATGGACGTGAGTCTGAGTGAACTCCGGGAGTTGGTGATGGACAGGGAGGCCTGGCGTGCTGCAATTCATGGGGTCGCAAACAGTCGGACACAAGTCAACGGCTGAACTGAACTGAACTGTCCTAGTCCAAGTGAGAAATGGTGATACCCTTGATTAATATGTGTTTCAGGGTTTGATCCCCGAGTCAGGAAGATCCCCTGGAGAAGGGCATGGCAACCCACTCCAGTATTCTTGCCTGGTGAACTCCCTGGACAGAGGAGTCTAGTGGGCTACAGTCCATGGGGTCACAAAGGTTGGACACAGCTGAGTGACTCACACTTTCTAACTTTATAACTTCATTCATACCAATGAAACTGGTTAAGTGCTAAACTGCTTGTGCAGCAACCAAACATAACACCTATCTAGTTTCACAGCCTTTAAAAAATATTATGTGACTGTAACAAGATGTTATCACAAATTATGAGGGCCAAATGACCTATTGCTTACCAGCAGATAAACCTTGATCAAGACCTAATAGTGGAATGGTAAGAGGAGCATGTGCTTTTCTCCTACATCATCTATGCTATCTCACTAGGAAGAAAAGAATACAAGAGCTTAAAGAGAAGGCCTGCTAATAAAGGAGCTGTATGTACTTGGTTTGCTTCTGCCCTGTATTATTTCTCTCAGAATTTGAGGACAACCATATGTAGGTAGCTAGGAATAGACGCAGGTGAACAGAATCAATGCTTGTCCTGTGGCTGCACAGCTCCTTAACTTGTCATATATTTTTTTCCTAAAGATGAGACATCATTAAACTTGGCAGGTCCGAAGCTAGTGAAAAAGTGATCAACATTTCAAATTGGTAAACAGCATCAAAGCTCGAAGAACAGAAGATAAACCCGACCGGCATTAATCTACTCTAAATATGATAAGCTGAAAATGTGCCTCGTTAACAGCCATTTAAATACAGCTACCATTTTCCAATTCAAGAAACACATGTTAATCAACAGTATCACCATTTCCCACTTGGACTAGGACAACTACCTCCTAATTATTCTCTCTCATCTACTACTGGTTAGCCTGCAATGGATTTTCCAGGTTGGAGGCAGAACGATAAACTTAAAATGCAAATGTGATCATGTCCGTAGCTTAAAACTCTTAAGTGGCTTTGGATTGCTTTAGGATAAAGTTCAAAATCTTCAAAATGGCTTATAAAGTCTTCAGCAACATGCTCTGGTTAACTTCACCTTTTTGGACCATTTGGCCTTGTTGCCAGTATTTCAGCTCTAATAATAATTCACTTTCTCCAACCTGTCTTTTCTCTCTGGACTCTAAGCCCTTTGATGTATGCATGATTTCTTGCAATCTTCTTTTTAATTTCTTTTCCCATAGCACTTACCACCTTCTAAATCTATATTATTTATTTATGTACTTTTCAGGTTTATTAATTATTTTTCATCCCCTGCTGGAAGATATAAAAGTGGGAATATTTGTTTTCTTTACAGATGTTCCAAGCATCTAGAACAGTGTTTTATATCTAATAGGGGCTCAATAAATATTTGTATGATGAATGAATGAAACTCTTCCATTCCCATAGTTTAATTATGTTGTCAGTGTCTATTTTCTCTGATAGACTAAAAGCTCCATAAAGCAGAATCATGTTCATCTCATTCACCATTCTATCTCTCCTAACAAAATATCTGGCATATTTGATTAGATGAGAATCAAAACGAGATGAAATTGACCTCAAAACGTCATACAATTTCTTTTTGCTTGCAAGCAACCCAAAAGCCAATTCTAGCTAACTTAAGCATAAGGACATCTGTTGGAAAAATACTGAACTAGTTGACGCAATCTAAAATACAGCTGAAATGCAAAATTGAGGAACAGCAGGAATAAGGACCGCTTCTAGATTACGGCTGTAGAAATTCCTTGATGAGTTTTTGGTGTGTGTTTTTTTTAAGAGCACCACTGTTACCAGGTTTAAGTCTAGCAACTTCTGTGTCTCACAGTTTAAGCTTAATGTTCCAAGGCATGAGCAACCTTTAGCCCATTTTGGGTCAGGTGTCAGTCCTGTGACCATTTACAACAGGGCCAATGGGCAAGGAGCCACCAAATTAGGTATCACTACGAAGAACCTCACTCAGAGGCTTCAGTAAGCTCACCGCATTTCAAAGCCAATAGTCTCTCCTTGTCTAGCACTGATTTATCTAATTTTTTCATTTATTAATATAGTCCATGAATTCATCACTTGGCCAGCCTCTTGGTTTGCGATTCCTTTTTCCCCTACACTCAAGTGCCCTTTCTATTGCCAAATTCTACTTTAAAATTCTAATATCTTATAATCTTGGATATCTGTTATTCTGAATTAACATACACTATTTATTTCATATTTGTATTAGATGTGAGAAGCCTCTGGACATTTAAAGAAAAAGTAGTTGAAAAGCAGAAATGTCTCCGTCTCTACTCAAAAAGATACTGATAAATTACACTATATTTTCTATAAGTACAATTATTTTATTTAATGTATTTCTGGAAAAAGTGTCAGAAACCAGAAAGCTGGAGGGTGAAAATATAAGTAAGACATTGGCTAAAAATGTACACTTTAATGTCTTGGGAAGTAGGACTGAAGCTAAATTTTGGGTATTTGTTGGAATCTTGTTCATGTTTCTCTCTTTCAACAGACTAAAAATTTCATAGCTTTTCTAGGTAACTCACTGAGTTCTTACTATCCCATTTATATTCATCTTATGTTTAATCCTTTTTTTAATGACAATCTGTCCCCATTTTTAATGTTTTGTTATGTATTATAAGGAAATGGCCACAGAAAATATGGCTTAAGAGCATCATCAATCTCAGTTCTGTACAGCAAGTTCTTTGATTTGGAGAAGATTCATTTTAGAGTTGCAAGATTTAGCAAATTAAAATAAAGGACACCCAGTTACATTTGAATTTTAGATTTAAAAAAATAACATTTGAGATATAAATTTACTTATTATTTGTTGCTCATCTGAAATTTAAATTTAGCTGGACATGCTGCTTTTCTTCTGACATCCCTAACTGGTGCTCTTGGCTCTTGGTGAAAAAGCAGAATGACTAAGAAATCAAGAAAACATCTACATAAAAGATGCCACCTACCAACTGGAACTGGGGTGTCCCTGATAGCTCAGTTGGCAAAGAATCCGCCTGCAATGCAGGAGACCTTGATTTGATTACTGGGTCAGGAAAATCTGCTGGAAAAGGGACAGGCTACCCACTCCAATACTGTTGGGCTTCCCTTATATCTCAGCTGGTAAAGAATCTGCCTACAATGTAGGAGACCTGGGTTCAACCCTGCGTTAGGAAGATCGCCTGAAGAAGGAAACAGCTACCAACTCTGGTATTCTGATCTGAAGAATTCCATGGACTGTATGGGGTCGCAAAGAGTTGGACACAACTGAGCAGCTTTCACTTCACTTCACTAACTGGAACTACTGCATATGAATACTCCTGTTCTTTACCAATCAGACAAAACCCAGTAAATGAAACATGTAAGGTCATTAGGGTGAATCACAAGTTCATCAAACAGCTGTTAAAAAGGTGAGGGGGGTGGGAGATAGTTAATAAGTTAAGGGCAAGCCTGCCCTATCACTGATGCTGGAAAAAATGCATTTAAAAGGAATTAATCCTGGCATGGCAAGAATTTCTTTATATTGAAATGGGGAGATATTTTCAGTGAGATGCTGTTTCTTCCCTAGCCTGATGGTTCATTTGACTTGCAGGTCATTAATTCCATGGAGGCTACTTAGATCAAGAACTAAACATGGTCCTCTCACAGGAACACAGAGGTGTATCTAGAGCCCCTCTGCTCAGTTTTACCTGGGTGTGTATCCTTTGAAATTGGTTGCTTGCTAGTTTTGTAGTTAATCAAAATGAGAGTAATCTTTAACTGCAAAGGTCATTAACAAAGACCCTTCTGCCTTGGTGATGTGGCCATATATCAAAGGAGCATGTTAGCTTGCAATGTAACCTGACATGAAGGACATTTATTCCTGGTTTATCAAAGAAGAAAATAATTTACTTTACATCCTCATCAAATTCTTCCAGCAAGCACCAAATCTAAGAAACCATAATAAAAGTTCTCTCCCAATGACTCTGATAAGCTAAGGCTGTTCACTTAAGTCAGCAATGGGCCCGGAGCCCAGGAACCACCAGTGTCAGGATTCAGTTGCACAGAAAAAGCAGATTACTCTCCTTTACTGTTATGCAGAATGGAAAGCAATTTTGATGTTTCCTCTGGTTGCTTCACCAAATTCAAATGATGAAATGAGAAGCACTGCAAACAGGTTGATGAAAATACTGGTGCATGGTTCTTCTGTGATAGCAAGTGGGAAAAGCTTAGCTGGCAAAACCAAGATGATTCACAATGTCACACTTCATCAACTAGATTGTCTACACGGCCAGAGAGAGGATGAAGAGGACAGTTGCTCAATTGATGGCGTGCAGGTTTTATTCCAGTACTTAAGAAAAGAGGGCTTGGCTGAAAATATCATACTGTAGTATTTTCTGGTGGGATATCATTAGTTATCAAGGTGTCTTCCTAACTGCATGCGTGCTTAGTCACTCAGTTGTGTCTGACTGTTTGCGACCCCATGGACTATAGCCCACCAGGCTCTTCTGTTCACGGGATTCTCCAGGCAAGAATCCTGGAGTGGGTTGCCATGCCCTCTTCTAGGGTATCTTTCCAACCCAGGGATCAAATCTAGGTCTCCAAAATTGCAGGTGGATTCTTTACCACTGAGGCACCAGAAAGCCCATCAGGATACAATTTTAAATGAGTTAGTTTAAATCAAAATCTTTTGCATCCTGTTTTTCACACCATGAATTTGAGTAATCTTTGTTCTGCCCTAACATTCACACTGCTACTGCCTTTACACTGTTACATGAATCAAACACTGACTCTTGGCTGAAGTTGCTACTAAATAAGATAATTATTATCTTAAGAAGTTGGCATCAGACTTCAATGCCTTGACCACACCATGCCAAACGGTCTCGGAATGCTTATGCATTGCTTTTTTAAAAAGGGGGGATATCTTCTTCCACAATACTAGGCCATTTCTGCCTTAACCCATTTGGCAAGAAATTAACATAGCTGCTGCCAAGAAGATAGGGATTGGCAATGAATTCACAAGGTAAAATCCTGCAAGGTGTTTCCATGGGGCACCACCAATGTGAAAAATGATACTGGTGGTTTGCCAATTCAAGGAGTGCAAGTTAGCCAAATACGTTTCTCTTGTCCAGGTGTCTGCTTAAGCCAAAAATGCTGGGAGTGCTCTTGTCTAATGATATTTTTGTTGGAGAAACAATTGGAGGGTTCCCCAATTATGTATGAATTCCTTATGCCAGAGTTACCTGTGACCTTGAGTTAAAGGTCTGAGTTACTTTATATATTTTGAATTTCGACAATTTTGTAGCTTGATGATTTGCAGTTTGAGAATTTAATTAAAGAAATGAATGCTTGCCCCTGAAACAAGTGCACACGCCATTTATCCATGGATTTCCTGGTTAAAAACTTCTGCTCTAGTGACTTAATGCCATTTCCTCAGCTTTGGTGGACATCCAGAACTTGAAAGAATAATTGATTGTCAACACATTAGTTTAAAGTATCCTAGAAGTCTGAGCATCTGTTACCTCCTGTTCCTTTTACACCAGGGTCATCCCTCTCCTAAGGCAAGGTTCTTTCTCCCCTAGCTTCTTCTGCCATAGGTGCCAAAGAGTGAACTGCATCTCCTATGGACATTCCTTACTGATTTCAAGGGTTCCTTTCTAAACAGGGTCTGTCTTTCCTGAGATGCAGTTTAGACTGCCTCATTCCTTTTATGATAATGCCAGTCACCATTTGGTGACTATCTATTATGGCCACTTTGCACTTATCCTCTGTAATCTTCTTCCGAAACCTGCAGGGTAGTTTTAGCAAAGGAAACTGTGGTTTCAGAGATCTAGGTCATTGGTCCAGGAGACCTGAGCCAGACTTTCTCTGAAAAGTATTCCCTGACCAGCATCACACTGGGCCTAGTGACCTCCCTACATTCATAGCACAGCACCTGGTTGATGCACTGAGCAGTGTTTACTACACTGCATCAGAACTACTCGTTCACCTGACTGTTTCACATACTTGCTGTACGGTTCTTCCTGAACTGAATGTGTATTCCAGTGCCTGTTCAGTAAATGAATGGTCATCAATGTGGAACCTAATCCTGGATCAGCTACTAACAAGTGGTCTAATTTTAGGTAAGAGGATTACCTCCTCTGGGTCTCAGTTTCCACTTCTATCGAAATAAGGGGCAGGGCATACCTAGTAAGAACAGGCTCTGATGCAGTACAGCCCCCACAACCAAGGAGTAAATGATAAAAGCCTGGCCTCCATCCAAGGTGGGTGCCTCTAACTATCAGGACTGTCCTGCCTCACTGTGTGCAAACTGCAATGTCTAAACTGATGCATGCCTGCTGACAAAAGAATGGAAGGCTACTCCACTTACTAAAGCTAAAGGGGTTCTATAGAACCCCAAGAAGCTTTCCATACTACCTGTCATTGGGATTAGTGTCCATACAAGATAGCCAGAACTTGGTTTTCAATGCTTTGTAACCCTAAAAACATCGTTCATTAGTTGTTATTTGGCAACATGATACAATAGAATACTTGTGGACAGAAAGCCAAAATTGTTCCCTAAAGTTAACGTTCAGGATGCATTTTCAGTTAGCAAGAGCAGAGAGACCCAACCAGGAACGTGATAAGGCTTTTAAAACTGTTGAAAACTGATCAAGTGCCTGTTGTAAGCCTATTTTTCCTACCCCAACGACAAAAGTACCAATGAAAAATTTATTTTATATGCTTCTATTAAGACTTAGTCTAATTTCTTGGATGACTGGCAAGGCTTCCCACATTAGGGGGAAAAAAAGAACCACACAAATGTGAAAGAATTTAGAATTATTACTGCAGCACTGGAAGTTAACATTTTTTTCTCCCGAGCAGTTAAAAAGTTTCTCTTCAGTCATTTAGAAATTTTCTGACTAAATAGTAGAGTAGTCAGCATAGATCAAAAGATATTTAAGAGATATGACATCCTTTTCCTTCAGAAGAATCATGGGGATAGACTGAAGTGAAAGATCTTTTAAAAACACTTCCTTGTAAAGTACCCTAAAGTGGACATCATAATAAATATGGTCAAACTTCAGGACCATACTCATCTAAGCACTGGGATCCTGCCAAAGATACTGTGCAAAAAAAAAAAAAAAAATTAAGAAGATTTGAAAAATTAGAATAAGTAGAAAAAGCACTTTACATGGTTCTTTAAAATGATCACTACCTTAGGCAAGATATAGATTTTTTTACTATCAAAGGCAGATAGTAAATAGTTATTCAACCTGCAGCTGACATTGCATGAAGCAGCAATTAGTAAAAAATAATTTAGAGAGTAAGATTAAATACCTGAATTTTCAAGTCTCAGAGAAGGTTCTCCTGGCATAAATTAAAATCATTCACAATAGGAATAAATCACACCAAACTCATACAATCTTTCAAAACTTGGAAACCCACTATTGAGAAAAGTTTCATCATTCAAACAAGTTTCACAAAAGCAGAATCATGATATCCCCCACCCTCCACCACCAATTTATCCAACACTTGCTACTCATGTACAGTCATCACAGAGCACTTTTATGTATACTACTATTAACATAATTTTTAAGTAAAAAACATGTAGATATATTTTTTAGATTTCTTTTGAAAAACCTTATGGCTAAACCAATTGATGCAGTATTTCTAGACATCATTCTGATACAGAGGAAGTTTAAAACAGCAGTGAGTCCATGAGTATTTTTTTCATGATTTAAACAAATTAGCGCTTTTAAGTCATGAGGCAGAACTATAATCCTGCTCTACAACGGCATTGGATCAGCAAACATTTCTTGGGCACCGAACATGAGCCATGCTCCCTCTGTAATTGAAAGGTCCATATGTTAGAGGGAGCACACTGACTGAAGCCGCCCACCCTGGCCAGGCACCATAGTAGTCATTTGCATGAGTTGTTTTACAACAGGAGGTCCTGGTAAGGAACACAGAACTAATAAGCCTCCACCAACCAGAGGAGTTCGGGAAAGGTCAAAAGGAGACACCACATGTCCGACCTCCTCCTAGAATCCTTCTCTCTGGCATCCATTTTGGCTGAGCAAGGCGTGTACCACCAGGAAGGACTCTGAATCAGAATGATTGGCTAAAGACAACCCAGAAATGAATCCCCTCAGCATAAAACCCGAGACTGCGAGACATGTAGCAGAGCTGTTCTCCTGGGTTCCCTTACCCTACTGCTCTCTGCCTGGGCACCCTTTCCCAACAAAATCTCTTGCTTTGTCAGCACATGTGTCTCTTCGGACAATTCATTTCCAAATGTTAGGCAAGAGTCCAGTTTCAGGCCCTGAAAGAGGTCCCCCTTCCTGCAACATATAGTCTATGGATAAACCAGGAACTTTGGGTGGAAAATGAACAACTAATGCCTTAATTGTAAACAGTCAACATGGAAAAGAAAAAAATAGTAGAGCAAAGCCTTAAAAATGAAAAATTTTAAAGCAACAAAGGATATAAAATAAGAGAATTCAAAAAAAAGCATATATTACTACATTTGTAAGGATTTTGTGGATATTATACTTCTAGTTGGTAGGATTATGAAACCACCTATATTTTGAATTTGATAACTATGGTGGCTGCCACCTCTACTTGTCCCATCTGAATATAAGGTATCAGCTGCTCAGTACTTCCTAGGTATGACCTCTAAGAAACTCTAGTGGGTTTCTATCTTTGGAAAACATGTCTTTTTCTCATCCATTGAAATCTTATCAAGAGTGTTGTAACTATAGACTTAAGCTGAACTTGTCATATGAGGACCAGGGAACCAACTCCTGTAGGTTGAAAAATATTACTAATTTATTACTATCAGTTCAGTTCAGTTCAGTTGCTCAGTCATGTCCGACTCTTTGAGACCCCATGAATTGCAGCATGCCAGGCCTCCCTGTCCATCACCCAAATTCATGTCCATTGAGTCAGTGATGCCATCCAGCCACCTCATCCTCTGTTGTCCCCTTCTCCTCCTGCCCCCAATCCCTCCCAGCATCACAGTCTTTTCCAATGAGTCAACTCTTCGCATGAGGTGGCCCAAGTACTGGAGCTTCAGCTTCAGCATCATTCCTTCCAATGAATACCCAGGCCTGATCTCCTTTAGAATGGACTGGTTGGATCTCCTTGCAGTCCAAGGGACTCTCAAGAGTCTTCTCCAACACCACAGTTCAAAAGCATCAATTCTTCGGCACTCAGCTTTCTTCACAGTCCAACTCTCATATCCATACATGACCACTGGAAAAACCATAGCCTTGACTAGACGGACCTTTGTTGGCAAAGTAATGTTCTGCTTTTTAATATGCTATCACTATAGCTACTGCTTTTAATGCTCATATTCTGTGCCAGGCATGCATCATGCCATTTTGTTTTCATAAAAGCTCTTTATAGACACAATTATTTCCACTTTGCAAATGAAGATGAAGCTTACAGTTTTCAAATACTCTATTCAGGGCAACATGGATTGTAAATGGCAGACCATGCTTTAGAAGTGATGCCAGGGTTGGAACTTAAAGGTAAACTCCCAAACACCATGCTATTCAGTCTTTTCACGCTCCACAATATAGTGTGAACTCACACTCTTTAAAACTACATAATAAAAGCACTTACTTATCAAGAAAACAATATACAATATTTTCCTGATCTTTCAGTTGTTCATGAATTGCCCTAGATTTACAATGTTTTGTTGTAGTAGACAAAATTACCCAGGCTTGTTAAAGAAGTTCTCAGGCATTTTTAAATGCTAGTGGGCAAAAGAAGATCATGATATAGAAATTTTCCCCAGTACTTTGGACTATTCTAATTCTTACAGAATGAGAAGCAACATTTCTTCAGCTCCTCAAAAATCTTCGGAATGTAAGAGATCATCTATTAATGGGTATAATATTAACAACTGTATGTATCTTAACATATACACTATACTAGTGAATTTTGAAGAAATAGGGATTGATGGCTCTGTTGTCTTACTTTTCTTGTGTATGATTGGGGGAATATTAGAGGTACACACATGTGTACATGCACGCACACACACAAACAACTAAATAATGCATTTCTAAATGAATATGTGCATTCATAAGCTTACACGGAGATGAGAGATTGCCTGAGTAATAATTAGCATGGTGGTAGAAGGTGATGTAGCTAAAAGTCCCAGGATTTAAGAATGAAATAGACCACAACTCCTGAAATTGGTAAGAATAGGGATATGCACCAGTGTTTGGTCAAACGCCCCCAAGATAATTGGTCTGTGTGTTTTCTTTGGTATACTTGTTAGAAATTCCTCATTTCCCTATTAGAAAAAGTAATTTCAAATCCCTGTTGGTGATTTAGTATGACAGATTCTCATTGTAGCAACAAGAATCAGTTTCTCATTTATCTGGACTCCCAACATGCTTTTAAATATCCTAAATGTAAGAAAAACGAAGACAAATTCTATGTTTCTATGCTCAGTATACTACATATCTGCACGAGTCAGAAGGTCAACACATGGGGTAGTATAGAGGGATGTTTACCTCTCCCCACTTTGCCCACCAAAGTCTAAGCTATACGGAATTTAATGTAAAATAAAGTGCATACACTTAAGGAGTAATTATTAATTACTAAAATAATAAATATTAAAAGGAGAAAAGAAAGAGTAAAATATAAAAGGCACATAAAGTATATAGAAAGCATATAAAGCTATATGCTTTAAAGTATATAATAGCAACACTATTTAGTACTGGACTTTCCTGTAGTTCAGATGGTAAAGAATGTGCCTGCAATGCAGGAGACCTGGGTTCAATTCCTGTGTCAGGGAGATCCTCTGGAGAAGGGAATGGCAACCCACTCCAGTATTCTTACTGGAAGAATCCCATGGACAGAGGAACCTCGTGGGCTACAGTCTGTGGGGTCACAAAGAGTTGGACATGACTGAGCAACTAATACTATTTAGCATTGGGGTACAGTTGAGTAACAGTGTTATCATTTGCTATTAGTCAGTGTAATGGTGGAAATAATGATTCTTAGGCCATGAAGAAGCACCTAAACTGATTTCCAGTTTGCTCAACAAAGCAGAATGATATGTACCATATCTTACTTCCATGAAACCAATTATCATTAAAGAAAAACTGGCCATTTAAGTTATAAACTTTATATATTTGGAAAATTGGTTAATTTAGTAGATTATTTTCCAACTGTCCTAGACAAAGTATTACTATAATGTTGCCATTTTTCTAATAATATGGAATAAAAATAAGACCTTTAAAACCATCTTACAATTTTATTATCCTTATACTCTTCAACAAAATTAATACAAGTCTATTTACATTTTAGAATAGGCAATAAAAATGCAATCGTTTGCTTTGTTTCCTAAGAAATGCCAGGTTAAGATGAAAGAATGTGACTGTTTGAATACTCAATTATTTTGAACATTTTCCACCTATATGTTGTAATTTTATTCTTCTTTCTTTTTCATAGGCACCAGAAGTTCAGGAAAAGGACACATATATTGATAATACAACCTAAAACCTACACACACAATTTTGAGACGACAACAGCTATTTGTAGATTTTAGATTATGTTCCATCCTGCTAGACTGAGTACAACATGTTTGCCCTAAAATCTTTTCCAAGCTTACAATATGGTCTCCAGTTTCAAAGGATGACAAAGACAGATTGGTAATCAGAAAGCAGGAAATTAATTTTTGAAAAATCCGTAAAGATCTCTTTGAAGTCTGATATAACACCACCTCTTAAAGTACATTAAGTGTATGTCCTTCAATGATTTGTTTTTACTTTACTCTATTTACTCTTAACTTTCTAAATTTAATTTTATTTGCATTTATAGAAATGCATTTTTCTATATGCATTTAAGTATCCAGATCATGAACTTACTAGGTACCTGCTGCTGAGATTTGTATGGAAGCAGTATGGTTCAAGCAAATGCAAAAAAGACTTCAAAGTTTTGAGTGAATTTGCATAGAGACATAAATTCTCCAGGATATTCAAAGCCATAAATTTGCTGCAGGACATATATAGCTCTCTCATGGCTCACGAAAGCACAACAATTCTCTTTATTTCACATTTGTCTATTACCACATTTTCTACAAGAATCTTCACAGGCGCTCCTTCTTTGCTCGCACTGTTTTTATTTCTATATTCAGAATGTGCTAACGGGTAGTAGCAGTTGCATTTACAAAGTTAATACTACTGGACCAGGCTAAATGAACTTTAAACCTAGTTCCTTCCTCTTCCCTGTGCCCTGCCTGTAACACATGTAGAGGGTTGGTAGGTATAAACTCTGGGCATGACCTGAGCTAAAAGTAGAGAGGTTTGCTTTTCAAAATTGTTGGATAAAATATAGTTGACTGTAAGAAAGACTTTATTTGGCTGTTTGAAATACATGTATGCATGTAGTATGTATGCATACATATGTAACACATACATATCATATATATTATATATAATATATAAATACATAAAATATATGTAAATATGTATTTCAAAACAATTATATACCTATATATAAAACAAAAGTAACCAAATATGTTATTTGGACCAAAGGACAGCATTTTCCATTCAACATAAAAAGGAGAGATTGACTTAAAATATACCCCCTTAAGCTGCGGTCATTACTGAAAGTTACAAAAGAGAGTTTAGAAGAAAATGGCAGTTTGTTTTTACAAAACTCATACAAAATATGAGTATATTTTCCTAATTTAATCTCAGGATCCTGGATAAATGTCAGAATGTCCCCATAGTGTGATAAAGGATGAGAATCTGGCCCTAAATGACTACTATGAAGTGATTTCATAAATATTTGAAATACTTGTCCTTCACTGTTTTAAATGGCCATTCTCTTGTTTTGGTCTGCCCTGAATGCTCCCTGTACCCCATTTTAAAATAAAAGATATTAGGGTCAAACTACCAAATCTTGATAATCATTATAATAAAATTAATGCCCCCCCTTTTCAATGCAAAAGAAAGTAATTATCTTAACATGTGCTAGCTCTTTGTAGGTAAGGTTCATAAAATTCACTCAAAATATCTTAAGCAAATATGAAAGCATAAAGTAATTTCATGACGAAACATTATTTTGCCTCTTCATTTTTCCAACTTATTTTCATACACATATACCTATAATGTAAACATATAAATGTTTGATGCAAATTACAATAACATTTTTCCTCATCAGCACTGTAACTGCTGAATTGATATATCTGAAAATTTTATGACATAGATAGTCTGATCATGCTGCTTTAATTAAGTTTATTTAAAAATATGCTTTTTAAATAAAAAAGCAATATGAACAACAGAAGTGAGGACACATTTGTTTGGTTCAGGTCAGACTTTACTATGATGTAATCACACATTTTACGAAAGTATGAAATTTAGTCCATGGAAAAAGACTTTTTTCCTGCCTGTGACATTTATTAGGTTCACTTCACAATCCAGACTTAACTGAAGGGAAAAGTCATAGGAAGCTGAACATGTTGAGTTCAAAATAGCATTATCTAAAAAGTCCCAAAGAAAATTAATAACAATTATGAAAATTAAAGTATTTAAAGGATGCAACCCCCAAATAAGAAATTATTTCTTTGATAAGGTGTTTAGTAATGAAATGAAGGCTCTCCAAAATGAATCCTCTCTTAAAAGGAAATGAAAATATAACTTATTGAAACTGTCCTTATGGTATCATGTAGGTTATGAACAAAAGAACTCCATTATTTAGTTCCAGATACCTCACGAGAATCTTAGGTTCTTATTTAAAACAAAATTATTAAAAATGTGAAAATCCTCTAAAACTTTAAAGTCTTGACATTAAACTAGATGTTTCAACCGAGATACCTCCCTGCAATCAAAAACTTTCTCCCAAATGGAATTATTTAGAAACCCCAATCCAATTTTTTTCTCTCATGACATTATTCCATTGGAACAAAACACCCACGTTTCAAACTGAGACAACATTAAGAAGATTAAATAAACTAGTTAAGGGAAGGTGAAAATCGAGAACACTCTGCCTATTTCCACAATGAATTAAAATAGCCAATCCTCATCGGTGTCTTTTATAGAAATAAAATCAGGCGCATCACGAAATCTGTCACCGTACCTGCGTGCACTTTAAACGACTACGGCACACACGCTGTAAGATCTTCACTCTGAGACATAAAGCACACTTCATGTAACTGCTGCAAAACACTGCTGCAGAGGAGCCCAGTACATTTTTTTCGGGCAACTGATCCAGCTTTCCAGCAGCCCTGTGACCTTTGAACTCCCTTCTGCCCCCCCTCCTCTCGCTCCTGCAGTCAAAGCCTCGGAGCTGGTCTCATTTGCATAAGGCTCGGGCAGCCCTCCAGCAGCTGAAACGGAATGCTGGGTAAGGAATTGTGGAACTGCAGTTCTGCCAGAATACCTGAATCACCCGAGAACTGGAATCCGCGATAGGGGGTGGGCACCGACTGCGCCGGGCTGCCCGTATCACAGCCCCACCCCCAACCCCCCTTGTCTATTAATGTATAAGTGTTTTTAACTCTTTGTTTTAAAGTCCTGCTTTCCCCTTCCCCACCAAAAAGAAGCTGTCAGCCGCGACTTATGGTAACCAAGGAAACCCAAATAGTCAAATACTTCATTTAAATACATGTGGAAGGCCAATTTAAATTTTTCATTAACTCCTCTTGTTTTTGAAACATAGCTATTTTCCCCCCTTGGAAGGCACAGTGCACGCATAATCAGGAACATAGGATATTTCTTTTTGTTGTGGTTTAAACAGCATCTTACAGGCATTGAGTCACTATACAAATACATGAAGTCACTGTGGTAATTCCATAAAATGTTAAATGCGCCCTAGTGCCTTAAGATCATCCTAAATGGTGTCCGAGAAATTAATTGTAAAGAATTTAGGTCCCACGATGCCTTGAAAGCAACATAGCAATAAAAATGTAGAGCAAAGTTAAACTATGTGTTTTGATCTAAAGATTCATGCAGCAGTAATGCTTGTCTCTCTTTGGCAGAGATGTTCAGTGTTGTGCTATTATTTGCTAGAGTTATTTCTTCCCTTGTCTTCCTACACACAGCAGTCTCTCTATTTAAAACGCAAACTCTCTAGCTCATAAACCTAAGAAGTGATTATTTTCTAGGTACAGAAGGTCATGTATACATATTTTTATAAATACCCATGAAGGCACATATTCTTTTCTAAATGGTGAGTCAATGGAAGTATGCATCATCACATAATTAATCCATTCTTCTTTTTAAAATTAAGCTAATTTTTTTCTCCTTCAATGAGTGAATAATATTTATGAAAGAAAAGGTTTAATGCAATAAAGAAATATAACATGAAAAATAAAAGGCACACAGCAGATTAATATAGATATATGCTATTTTATAGTTAAATATAAAATGCATTGTTCTGGGAGATAGCATTATTAACATTTCAAAATTTTCTTGGTTTTAAGATTTGTTGTTTAAATAATTAACTATGTTAAATCTCTTGTAGTACACTAAAAGATATCAATACATTTTGAATGATATATCATCTAATTCATAAGACACAAACTATTGCAGTACAGAATTTTTTAATCATGGAAAAATAAATGTGAAGATCTTTATTTGAGCTATTTGTTAGTATTCTCCCATATGTTATTTCTGCATTATAGAAGGTTAGAAATTACTGAATGATTTTTTTAACCCATAAATTTTTAAATAGGATAAATAACTTTTAAGTTTACTATAATCATATAAACATTTCTCTGTCACATCTGACTACATCAGCCGTTTAATTGAGTTGGGTCAATTCAAGTGCATCCTTCATATTACACACTGTAAATATCTTGCCAAGTTTTTAAGGCAAAATACACATCAGCCCATCCTAATTTAAATCCAGTCAAACACAAGGAAGTGTTGGAGTAATTTATAAAATCACTGACCTGTTCAAATAGCTGTAGTCTTAGTCCTTGTACTCTTTTTTCATTAGAATCCAAAATAAATTGATTAACATTTTCTAATGTGTGTCAGCATCACCGAAGGCACTGTTCTTCCTGGTTCAGCGGAATCTTCTGAAATTTGCCAGCCCTGTGTTTTATTGCTGGTACCGTATGCTTTATTGTTCAGCGACAAGAGCTTCACTCTGCACAAAGACTCATTACCTACTGCTTGCTGCACGGCATCAGCCTCACTGAGGCTGCCTATATGTGATCACATGGGAGTTTTGTCTGAGAAAGCCAGGCATGCCACTGACTTCACTGTGTCTATGGATATTTTTATCAGCTGAGGTCTGCTAGGAGGAAGGAATAACAGATTAGGGAGCTGCTCTAAGTCATTAATGCAGCACAACTTATGGAAATCCCTTCACAAGATTTTTTTTTATTATTATAGAAAACATTTGGAGCAGGAATTCAAAAGAAGTTCACTAGATTTCATTTTAATAAAAGGCTGGAAAATAATTTAAGGAAAAAGCTGTTTCCCACCTTTTGCTTTCTGAGAGTACTTTTGTACAAATGTTATTAAAGAACCTTGCTGAACTGAATGATTTGACAGTACGTTTAACCTTTAGATTGCTGGTGTTTCTTTTTCTTGGATGTTTTCTAAAGGATAAGTCACTGTTTCCCTCAAAATCGCCTCAATGAAAATCTCAGTCACTAACAGATAGGATATATGAATAAAAATAGAGATGTTCTAATTACTTTTGATAAAGTAGATGAGAGAGTGTCTTTTATTGATGTACATAAGTAAGGTAGATGATTAATTTATCTTCTCAAAAGATGACACATTCCTAGAAGAGCTGACTTAAAAGAACAATGAAGATTTCAATTTAAAGATCTAAAGGGCATGTGGTTCATATTAATTCTTAAAATCACAGTAACTTATTTTAGACAGCTTACCTCAATAAAGCATATGGTTTACCTTATCAGATTTCAGTGTTAACAAGTAGTTTCAAAGCTGACTACTCAACATTTATAGTAATTTTTCTCCTATGTAAATAGTGAATTAATACACATACATATATACAAATAGGTATAGTCAGATTATCTTTCCAAAGTATTTTTTTTAATAATTACCTAAAATTATTTCTAAAAATTTGAAAATGGATAGTGGATTTCCAAATGAAAAAGCTATTTAATAATTGGAAGTTGATGAAAAAATAAACTTCTTATCTCTTTCATAATCTAAATTGAATTGGTAATTGAAAGCTTGTTTCTTGTTAATCTCATTGAAAATCTATGGACAAATACATGCAATGTGCAACGAAGAATACAGAAGTAAAAGTCAGAAAACCATAAATAAATATCAGAAAATAAATTTTTCTGTACAGTTAGATATATGGGACATTTTAATAATGCCTGTAAGTAATATAGTAATCCTAAAAATAGCAAATCTATATACCTGTTAAACATTTCATTAATGAAAAGTTATTTTTTGGAAATAATTATAATTAAAAAATTTTTTTTGGTGTCAGCTGAAACTTTAAAAAATAATTTAAAGCCAAAATAGGCATGTGTGGCTAAATAGCCAGTCTCTAAATACGATGATTTAACATCATTCTTTATAATATTTTTTGTAGTGTTAACATTGATTTAGAATGTTTCATGATTTAAGTAAATGCCTTTTCATGGGTTTTTCTTAACCTTGAAAAAATATTCAGATATGTTTCAAATGCCACCATTTTAATGTATTTGTTCCAAAATGCTCATGTTCATTTTCCCCTGCAAACAAGAGACGCGCTAAAGCTAGAAAACCTTGGGGCATTAAAAGAAAAAGGAAAACAAGGGTTTCTGGCTTATAGTGTAATTCTGGGTTCTTAAAGATATGCATATTGTAGCTAATATCTTTGATGATGTCATCATGTTAATGTACAAGGAAATAAACAAAAGGCAGCCATTTTTCTGTTACTGCATCACTTCAAAAACAGTGAAATAAAATGGTTGCCAAATGGAAAAAAAAGAAGCAGCAGAAAACTAAGTTACTTTCAAATTTTGGGGAGAGGGAGGGGCAAAGGTTGTGAAATTAGAAATAAAAATCCATATATATGAATTTTGTGTGAATGTATATAAAGAATTTATAATAAGAAAAAACTATAAATAAATACAAGGGATATAGAAATAGAAAGCAATTTAAACAAATTATCAGTGAAATAATATCTCCAATGGAAAGACTATAGTCTGTAAAACAATGTATTAAATGTAAAAGCTTATTAAATTCATTAATGTTGAAAAAGGTATGTAAAGATGGACACGGAGTTGGAAAGATCTAGAAAAAAACACAAACTGATCATGAAAGAGTAATAAGCTTCCCAGATCTACTATTGTCTTAAATGACCTTGGTGAATTATTCTATCATCTTATGCCTTATTTGTCAAGTCTGCAAAATAGGAACAGAAAAATCTTTGGAAAACATGTCATGGAAATAAATAGCAATATTTTTATACTTCAGTTCTCTAAATAAGTTTTAACCAAGCATTGTCAACTAATATTAGTAAAATAAGGAGAAATGATGTAAAACTCTAATGAATAGTTAAGAGAATTTTTAAATGCATTATCCTAATAGCAGAGATAAACAGTTCTAGTAAGTAGATAGGACTTTCTGAAACAAGAGGTGATTTTTCCCTAATACCTGCAGAAAATAAACTAGAAATGAATTTAGTAAGTAATTTGAAATGAATCTCAAAATTGCCTCAGGATTAAAACAAATTACAAAATATACCCATCCTTCCAATCAAAATTCTGTAACTTGGTCAGGGACATGGCAAGAGAATTGGAGCAGAGTTTCTGATTCTCCCACAATGAACAGCAATGCCTCTGCTTATATAACAGGTTCATCAGCCAAGAGTTCTTTACATTTGAAATTACCAGAGAAACACAAGATCACAGCTTAAAGAAGGAAATTCCATCCAAGATTAAAAGAAAATTTTAATTTGCTTTGTATATGAAAAGCTGTGAATTCAAAAAAGATATGTCAATTCTTATTACTGACTCTTACTAGCTTGACTTCTCTAATGACAAAGAGGCATAAGAGAATCATTTTGTTTGCCCCTATTTTCTAGAAAATAACTAAAGCTTGTCAGAAGTAAACCAGAATGTTTGCTATCCAATTCATTCAGTTACTTGGATATAGACACGCCAAGTGAATGGTCCCTTGAAAATTCTACTGCATAAAGAAAGATGAAGATTAACAGATACCATCACCTGCATTAAGTAGAACCGTATTAATTGGCATGTACACACACACACACACACACACATACATATACACTGGCATACACCAGTACATCATATTAGATGTACTCTTGATAAGGCTGGATTTTCAAGTTACCTTCACCCTTCTTTACAGTACATTCAAAGAAGTCAATAAGTTGGCCACGTCAATGTCAAAATCCAGGACTAACTCAATTCAATTCAACAAACATTTGAGAGTTTACTATGTACTAAGATTGAGAGAGTTGCTAGGGATATAAAAATGAAAAATACACTGTACTCAAGAAGATTATAATCTATCTAGCTAAGAAATAAAAGTTGCTTAGCAAGTTATGGGAAAAGGAGTACTATAGAGATATGTTTTCTAAAGTTTGACTATTTTATTGACTTAACATGTATTTTAGATACAATGGATGTAATTTCTTTTCAATATTGTTTCATAAAATCAGAAAATCATTTATCAAATGTCATATCTAGATGTCTATATCTATATATGTAACATGTAATAGCTACATATTCCTGTGGTATCCTTCTCATCACGAGGTTGAATTTAATTTCCCTTGCCTTCATTCTAAGTTAGCCTTAATGATTTGCTTAACCAATAGAGGCTGCACAAGTGATGTTTTGGAGATTTCAAGGTTAGGTCCTAAGAAACTATAAAGCTTCCACTCTAGCCTCTTGGAGTCTCTTGAGTCTTCCAGGAGCCTTGAGTTGCCATGTGAGAGGAATAACTACACTAAGACTGTCACAAAGAAGCCAGATAGTAGCACACTGATAAAATGATCTGAACTGAGCCCAGGATTCTGGCCTTTCCTGATGCCTAACCCATATGTCAAGCCATCATGGACCCTCCAAATCTACCTATCCACCAAAGGTGTATCGTGAAGTTACCCTAGTTGTTACTATGGGGCAAGAATCGCTGAGCTGAGTTTTTCTCAAATTCTTGTCCTAAATAATTCAAAAGATGTAATAAAATGTTTGCTGTTTTAGGCACTAAGTGTTGTGGTAGTTACTGAGATATTGATAACTAGAACCTTTTTACATGTGTAGGACAAAGACAACACAATAAACATAAAAGTACAAGAAAGGGCAGTCTAATACACATACACACAAATGCATATATATATACACATACATGTTTCCCAGGGAGTGCTAGTGGTAAAGAATCCACCTACAGTGCAGGAAACTTAAGAGACAGGGGTTTGATCCCTGGGTTGGGAAGAGCCCCAGAAGGAGGGCATGACAACCCATTCCTTTATTCTTGCGTGGAGAATCCCATGGACAGAGGAGCCTGATGGGCTACAGTCCATAGGGTTACAAAGAGCTGGACATGACTGAAGCGCTGAGCATGCAAACATTCAGTGAAATGGATGAATTTAATGGATTCATTAAAAGAAAATACAATTTAGGAGGGTGGAGAAAAAAGAAAAAAAAAATTCAGAGCATGTCCAAGCATATGAAGACTGAGTTACTTAAGAAGACTGTCTTGCAGAAATGGGATACCTAAACTAACAGAGAAGAGATTGCTTCACTAGCCAGAAGAAAAGGGAATTCCCAGTAATGGTACTTTGGGAAAAACCCAGAAACAGGGGCAATATCTTTACTATAATGAGAGGAACTTTGAGGAAGCTTGAGTGGCAGGAGATTTAGGCATGTGCTGGGAGGTTAAAGGAGAAAAAAGGAAGTCTGGTGCCCCTTCTCAGAGAGTGATGAAGCTTGAAGTGCAGAGATTTTGTGCAACACAGGAGACACTGGGAAGTGACCAAGACATAGAAAAGGAGGTATGGTCAAAGTGATGAATAAGTGATGGTCCACGCTGGCAGGGGAGGAGCAAGACAGCAGGGAGTCTGAGGAAGACGAGATACGAAGCAATGATGAAACCCTGGCAACTGAGGAATGAAGAGAAAGGAATTCATCATAAAGAAAGAAGGAGTTTTAAATTGGTTGGATAAGCCAAGCTCTCTGATTTATTACATTAAATTCAACAGTTCTGTGATTTAGTTACAAATTGTATATGACCAGTATAGAGCATCTAACTAGCTTTGTTAGACAGATTTAGTACTTTCATGGGTAGTTTGATTTGTATTGGCCTCAGTTTGTCTACTTTCAAATATTGTGAAAATTGGTTTACATCAAATTTTGTTAACATTGTCTTTGGGAGCTTAGAAAAGACTATAAAACAACAGGATTTTCCTTAAATAGATAGAGTACATAGAGGAGACCACTTATATTTCTTTCTGCCATTTGATTCCTAACTTGGGAAAATAAAAATGTCTTAATTCTACAAAGATTAAAAAGGTAGATAATTTTGGATAATGCAAACTAAGACAAAATATGCTCCTCCACACCCCCGAAACCACACACCATTACCTATCAAAGTATACAAGTCTACTAGAGCTTTATTTTTCTGATTCTTCATTCTCTTTGGATATTAGACTACCAACGTATCAGATGTTAGGTTAAGCAGCAAGTGAACAGCCATGCAGAATGATGCAGGTTAAATGGTAGGTATTGCTATAATTGCTGCTGCTGCATATACAATATGTACATAAATCATCTGAACATGGCTGCAAAGAAGTCTTTATGCAAAGTGACCCAGAGAAGAAAGTATCCAGGTTTCCCCCTACCCTTCTTTCTCTTTATCAGCACAAAGGCATTAGAAAACAGCATTTATCCAGAGAAAAGAGTAAATGAAGCAAACATCCTCTCTGAGAACACAAAGGATACATTTATTTCTTAGTGTCCATCAACTTTGATTATAAAGATTTCTTTTTATGCTGAATTAGATGTCTAACATGCGACCAAAAATATGGAACTGAACAGGTAAAAAAAGAAAAAAATAATACTTTAATAGGAGCAGTGGCTTTTCCATATCAATGGGAAGGTTATATCATAACTAAAAGAACTATCAGTAGTAAAGAATCTGCCTGCCAATACAAGGAGACACAGGACATGGGGGTTCAATCCCTGGGTCAGAAAGATCCCCTGGAGAAGGAGATGGCAACCCACTCCAGTATTCTTGCCTGGGAAATCCCATGGACAGAGGAGCCTGGCAGGCTACAGTCTGGAGGGTCTCAAAGTCAGACATGACTAAGTGACTAAGACGCAAAAGAGCTATGACACTGCTTTGGGGTGCAAGACACAGGGAGGAGTTTCTTATATTTTATTTCACTAACACAAGTCTATAGGCACTTGAGTGAATCTACTCTGGTTTATCTGAGACATACAGAAATAGTTTTAGCATATTATTTACCTGAGTTCATTCATTCATTCACATATTCATTTTACATTCACTGATTACTATATGATCACTATACGCTCAGAATCTGATTCAGTGCTCTGACTTAAAGAGATGAATAAGTTACAGGCAGCAAGCTAAGTGGTTTTCCATCTAGAGGGAGGGTCCTAGATAAAGAAATAGATACAACATAATGGGATACATCCTCTAATTGAAAAATGGATAAGGACATAAAGACAGGAGTGAATAAGCTATATAAAAATAGCTCATAGTTATCAAGTACTTAACTAAGACTGAAGTGTTTTATTTTACACATATAAATTGACTCATAACAATTGCAACAAGTCTATGAGATAAGTTACTTTTACCATCTCCATTTCATTGATGAGAAAACTGAGGAATAGGCTAGTTAAGTGACTGACAGAGTCAGTATCCAAACCCAGATAGTAAAACTTTAATGCACTATGTCTCTACTGCTATCATGTTACTTGAGATAGTCACAGTGGGCTTCATAGAAGAGGTGATAAGGAAAATGAATCTTAAGGGATGAGTAAGAGTTCTTCTGTGGAAAAGGAGAAGAGTATTCTAGGCAGAAGAGCTAAAATATATACAGAGTCTGAGGCATGACTAATGTATCTATGGAAGAAGTTAAAAACTTTACTGTGAAAATGGTAAGTTTATTTGACCTTGATATGGGATTGTGCATTTGTAATGCTGGCTTATTTGGAATTCAACTAAGAATCAGTTTGTACTTATAGGGGATGTAAAAATTGCTTGACTACATCTGTGTTTTGTTATTAGATGATTCAGGAGAATAAACTGGAGAGAGGGTCTGGAAAAAAAGGACACCAAATGAGACAGTTGAAATATCCAATAGGAAAAGGTTACAAAGCTCTGAATGAAGACAGTAGCAGCCCTAGTTATGGAAAGGAAAGATATTAAGGAAGTCAGCAGATACTTAGGTGGGAATGAGGGGGAACCCTGAATCCAGGATTTTTTATTTGGGGGGCAGCATGGATGATGATATCGGTAACCAGTGTTAGAAATACAGAGGAATTCTTTTCATGCCTAGGGCAGCCATGACTTGTGGTCCCACGTAGCACCTGAAACGTGTAGCAGCTCCAGAGCATGGCACGCTGGCTATACTGACTGGTGTGTTTGCTCCTCATTCAGCTACCAGTCTCCATAAGCTGAGGGAATGTTTCTGCCAAACCATTTTCCAAGGAGATCCAACCAGTCCATTCTAAAGGAGGTCAGTCCTGGGTGTTCTTTGGAAGGAATGATGCTGAAGCTGAAACTCCAGTACTTTGGCCACCTCATGCGAAGAGTTGACTCACTGGAAAAGACTCTGATGCTGGGAGGGATTGGGGGCAGGAGGAGAAGGGGATGACCGAGGATGAGATGGCTGGATGGCATCACTGACTTGATGGATGTGAGTTTGAGTGAACTCCAGGAGTTGGTGATGGACAGGGAGGCCTGGCGTGCTGCAATTAATGGAGTGGCAAAGAGTCGGACACGACTGAGTGACTGAACTGAACTGAACTGAAGGAACAGGCTTAAGTATGCCCCAGTGGATGAAGTAGAGAAGATCTGTATACAGAATGTCGTTAAGATTGATGGCAAGGTCCACACTGATACAACCTACCCTGATGATTTTATGGATGTCATCAGCATTGACCAGACTGGAGAGAATTTTCCTCTGATCTATGACATCAGGGATTGCTTTGCTCTTCATCATATTACACCTGAGGAGGCCAAATATCAGTTGTATAAAGACAGACAGACCTTCATGGGCACAAAAGGACTCCCTCATCTGGTGACCCATGATGCTCACACTACCCCAAATTCCTCATCAAGGTGAATGACATCATTCAAATTGATTTGAAGACTGGAGATATTACTGATTTCATCAAATTTAACACTGGCAACCTGTTCATGGTGACTGGAGGTGCCAACTTGGGAAGAGTTGCTATGATCACTGACAGGGAGAGACATCCTGGTTCTTTTGATGTAGCTCATGTAAAAAATGCTAATGGCAACAGCTTTGCCATCCAGCTCTCCAACAGTTTTGTTATTGGCACCGACAACGGACCATGGATCTCTCTTCCTCGTGAAAGGGTATCTGCCTCAGCATTCCTGAGGAGAGAAACAAGAGACTGGCAGCCAAATGGTTGTATAAAAGTGTATAAAATGATAAAATGTGTATAAAAGTGTATAAAATGATCCCTAGGTGACATGACTCTCAAAGTCTTTGTACTTAATTAAAGATATGGAGCCAGTCAGTGATAAACACTGAGTGCCTAAAATGCACCCAGAAAAAGTACAAGGCCCTAAGAACACAAGGATTCCATCCTGAATGTTTAGTGCCTGGCAGAGGAGTTCACAAACAAAATCAATTATCCAGATATACATTTCTTTCCATTCTCTCAGTGGCCTGATTAAAGGTAAAGAAAGCACAATCAACTTCACAATCAAACTTCAAATCTGGAATACCATTAATTGAACTTAACTGTGATACTCATATAAGGAAACTATATAAAAGTGTCCTATGCAGATTAAGATCATGGTCCAGATCACAAAATCTACTCCATGCTTTCTATAAATCATACAACATGAAGACATACAAAAAATAAATTAGATTTCTCCTTTAGGCAGGTGTTTTAATGAGCTTAATCCCGAGGCTTGCTATTAATGCTAGTGACTGACTTCTTTGAAATGAGGAATGCATTTTCTTTCCTGTTCATATAGTCAGCTTCCTGTTTAGTATTCATTATTCATATCTATTTTTATCAAAGAGCACTATTACATGAAACCATGATCCAAGCATGTTTGGCTCTAATTTTTAACTCTGGAGGGAAGGAAATTATACACCCTTATTGTACTGATATATAATTGACTTCCTTGGTGGCTCAGACAGTAAAGAATCTGCCTACAGTGCAGGAGACCTGGGTTCAATCCCTGGATTGTGAAGATCCCCTGGAGAAGGGAATGCCAGTATTCTTGCCTAGATAATTCCACGGATAAAGAAGCCTGATGGGTCCATGGGGTTGCAAAGAGTTGGACACAACTGAGAGACTAAAACACACACACACATGATTGTTATATACACGTGTGATCAGCGTGTATATGTGTTTCTTTGTATTAGATGGTGGTGGTGTTTAATTTGGGTTATCAGGCTAAAGAGCCTTTCACGCCTATCTTAATTTGGAACATCAACATGCCGTTGAAGAAAAGCCATCAGTCTTGCAAATAAATAGTAAAAAAAGACTTTTGATCACAGTCCCATTTAAACTCTGTCTAGATATTCTAAGAATTTCTTACCTTGGATTAAGAATAGAAAGAACTGTAAATACATTTTATCTGAATACTGTGACTCCTGAGGGATTCCTGGGTGACTCCTGATAACTTTAGCTGACAACCAGGGATACCACAGGTATTGCTACTCTTTTGAGGCCAAAGCAAGATTTTAATCTTTGCCTCTTTAATTGCTGATAGTTATCTACGTGTATGCTGGCACTTCAGTCGTATTTAACTCTTTGCAACCCTATAGACAGTAGCCTGCCAGGTTCCTCTGTTCATGGGCTTCTCCAGGCAAAAATACTGGAGCGAGTTACCATGCCCACCTCCAGGGTATCTTCCCAACCCAGGGATCGAACCTGCATCACCTGGATTGGCAGGCGTATTCTTTATACCCGAGCCACCTGGGAAGATAGTTTTTGATCGCTGTTGCTGCTGTTATTCAGTCACAAAGTCATGTCCCACTTTTTGCAACCCTTAGGACAGTAGCCCACCAGGTTCCTCTGTCTATGAGATTTCTCAGGCAAATATACTGGAGTGGGTTGCCATTTCCTTCTCCAGGGGATCTTCCTAGACCAGGGATTGAACCTGCATCTTCTGCAATGGCAAGCGGATTCTCTACCACTGAGTCACCTACGGGGGAAGCCCATATTTATCTATGAAACGGGATTATGATGACTGAGACAAAATCGGTCATTATATTGCTACCATTTCCCAGCCATGCACAGTGAGGTGACTTTAATGTTGTGTACTGATGCTTATTACATTGTGTCTGTACAGTATCACTTTGACCCAGGAAGCCTATGACTACATTATTTCATTTCCCCTTTATTTATTTATTTTTTCCCTTTGCTTCAATTTACTATATATTGTAGCCACCCTGAAACCAGGTGGAAGCAATACATTTAAGACTTAATAAACTACAAGTTAAGTATTACATATTACTTATTATATATATGTAATTAATATTAATACTTATTACTTATTACATATTTATCAATGTCATAGAATATCATATAGCCATTAAAGTCAGCATTATGACTATATAAAAATGTAAATATTTAAAACATAATAATTAGTGAAGAAATTTACCAGAAATATAAATAAACATGATTACAACTAAAATGTATAAAAGAAGACTGGTGAGGAATTAAAGGAATTTAGGGATTATGTATGAGTTTAAAACAATATACACACTGCAAGTTCAGTGTTTTAAGCATAGGATAATTAGAAAAGTAGAATCAAAATCATAAAAAATAGTTATCTCTTAGACATCAAGTAATAGGTGATTTTGATTTTTGACTTTGGCTTTTTCTAAATTTTATGTGTTCTCTTTCCTGTGACTGATACAATGAAAAATTAATGATATTATAATTTTATATTAAAATTAATTATGCTAAATTAATTTAATTGTAGAAAAAGAATTTAAAATTAAGGCCATTATTCAAGCAATTTTAACTGTGTAATTTTAAGCCTTCAGATATCAAGGAAGTTGAATTCTGCCTCCACACTCCACCCTTAGGCCGGATTTGACACAATGCCATCTGGTCTACTAGGTTTTTCAAAGATGTGATCTTTTTCATTGATGAACAGATTCCTTTTCAACATTTTCTTCAAGCAACTACTCACTGTGTGTGCTATTTTTCTAAATTCACCTTTGAAGTTAAAGAATGTTCACGTGTCTACTCCCAGGCCTTCTTTCAGGGGCAGTGGACCAGAATGGGTGACTAGAGGTGGCACAAGAAGGCCTCAGTGTGTAACCCCACTTCTGAATGAACTGCTGAGCCTTACATTATGATACATTATTTTACTTGCCTGGAGGAGATGATTGTTGTTTCACATACAGAAGAAGGTAAGGGCCCTACAGTAAGAGACACATGTTTAAATTGGAAGAAGACGTTGGGATTAAAAATAAAAAATCTATAGCTGGGCATTATGTAGTTCCATTTGAAACTCAAAGCAGAAAAATTGGAAAGCCTGGGGTAAAAGCATCTAATTGGGAAAATATTAATGTATTCATATAAAATATTCCTTATGCATGAGAGTGCCTAGAAAACAAGTGCCCAGCCATTTAACTCTGGCTTTCTTGCTATCCCAGAGAGACATGATGCTAGAAGTTATGAACCTAATATCCCATTGTCAGTTTTGTTACAGTTAATCGTATACTGGAAAAGTATAACATAGCTGGGGAGTTTCCCAGGAAACAATTTGAGGGGCGACTTTGAATCTGCAATGACCCATAAATCTTTGGTGATAAATAGGAGACTCTGGAATAGAAGACCATTCTTGGTCCACAGGCCAGTATTAACTGAGAGATGGTTCTCTGCTTCCTTATTCTCTCTTCTTTCCTCCATCAATCAACTCCTGCTCCCCCTTTAAGACTTAGCTCAAAATTGCCTTCCCTTTAAAACATATCTCCATATCCCTTGCACACAGAGAGAAAAGGCCATTCTTTTCTCTCTTTCACATGTCTTCACTTATTACTCTATTATCCACCTTAACATATCATACTGTAGTAATGTGTTTGCATTTCTAGAAAGATACCAATAAACTGGCATCTCAATGATAAAGGCTCCACATTATTTGTATTTATATCTTTAGTGCTTCCCACAACACTTTCACACTGGGGGATGCTCAATGCTATTGAACAAGTTCCTGCAAAAGTGTTTTTAGAATATAGACATAAAATGTACACAAGATTTTAGATAGCTGTCTTTAGAATATTTGATAACACTGGTAACACACAGGTTGCTATTCAGAGGACAGAATTATTGTTTAACACCAGCTTCCAGTTTGTGTTTTCTGAGCTTGTCTCAACAGAAAACAGATGAAAAGCTGGAAAGATTGTGCACACTTCTTCCTCTCACCCATCACAACAGGGTTGTGAAAATTGGATCAGACAGGATATCTTACAATTTCTCTCCTCTAGTAGCTGTTCCACAGCTGATAACACATTTTCAGCCTTGTTAAAAATTTCTCCAACTGATAAAACTTCTTGGGCCTTCTCCTCAAGTACCAATCATCATTACTATCCCCTTTGCCAACCATTTCTCTCCCTTCCCTCCTTTTCTTCCAAATACAGAAGCGATATGCTTCAACTGTTGCTATGTCCAAGAGCAGGGCCTGTGATTTTGCTTGTACTTGTTTGCCTAATGTGATCTCTTTGAAGTCAGAGGTCAGTTTCTTTCAGAGTACAGACACTTGCACATCAAGAGGTATTCAGGCTTTGCTAATGGGCCTTAACAAACATGTCACATTTCAGATCACCACGTCTGCCAATATGTAAGCCATTTCAAGAACACTTTTTCTGTCAACAGAAGCTTTCTGTCAATTCATGACATATGTTAAATGAAAGTATGTTAGATAGACTAAAATGTCCACACAGTAATAGTACATACAGAAGAGCTTTGTATTTATATTCATTCAGTATTAAGTTCACAAGACTCTAACGGTTATTAACATAAGAAATGCTTATTGAGACATTGATTGATGATGAGAACCCCCTCCTGCATCAAATCTACAGCAGATGGACCAGAAGGGAAAAGGGTTTACAAAGTAGAAATTTCTTACTCCGTGTTTATTTTTTAAAATTTAAATTTATTTAATTGGAAGCTAATTACTTTACAATATTGTATTGGTTTTGCCATACATCAACATGAGTCCGCCTGCAACTGTCTATGCTTTCCTCTTGAGGCTGTGCTGTGGGGACATACTGTGCTGTGGAAAATAGTAAGATTTCAATTTAGTTGTAGAGAATTTCATAGGACTAAAGAGATTATAAGGTGACCTGTATTGCAACAATTTTGTAAGCACTGCTGCTAAATTTATAGAAAAAAATACAATTTTATAACATTTGCAGAGAAAATAAAACCTAAAAGGTTTCAGTGAATATATTGCCAAAATTGAAATGACTTTTTACTGAATATCAAGAGCACAGAATAAACAGAAATATCATTACTAAACTGGAAAAGTAAGAAATCATTCTTGGAGGGGAAGAAAAAATATTTCAACTATTCTCCCTTTCTGAGTCCAATTTCATATGGCCTTTTGAAGGGGCTGTGCTGGGTAACTTGAATTTATTCAACCTTTTGATGGACTTGAATTTTCTCCTGAGATGTTTTAAACATTTCTTTCATCCTTAAGTAACCATGCAAGAAAGAAGCACCACTTGTAACTTTATCCCATTTTACTGATGGGAAAAGTAAGACATAAATATTTCAAGAGACCATTTTCTTAGTTTAGACTAATGCTCTTTTCAGTCAAGCACTCTGGCTTTTTATTATTTAACTACAGAAATGTATTTGACAAGCAATAGTCCTTAGTAACTAATATAAGGAATTAAAGTCTTTCTTTTTATATTTTAGATAAATGGATAGTGTTTAAAGGGATGCTTCCTGTTCCTAAATGCACTGTATGAAAGTGGAAAGCTATAACCAAATATAAAAATAATAGCATTTTTTGCTTCTCAAAAGTTTAAGCTTCAGTGAGCCAAATCATATCATAGACGCCAGTGAAACAGTTTAGAGATTGAAGACAAATCACGAATGGAGTAGATCTGCAAGCCAAGCACATAACGGGAAAATGTCTGGTTCGCCATACGGACCTGAATTTCATATCTGATAAGTAGTTAGCCAAATTATACACAGACATTTTGAGCTTAGCTTTTAGATAGGACTTTATCACCTGATTACTGTATTGCTTTTCTTCTTGTCAAAAAACGAGTGATTTGAATAACTCAAGCTCAACTGGGGAGCCAGGCTTCTGGTTGTTTGGGTGGATACTGTCACTGGAAATGGGAAGGTTGTCGGGCATGAATGGAATCATTTGGTGAGAACTACATGGCCTTAGGTTAGATAGAAACGACAGTATAGAGCTTGGGTTGGCTATGGAATAACTTGATAGATGAAGATGCAGGAAAAGAGATGGGCACATAAAGATTATTCGCTTGTGTTATGAAAACTATGTTTGAAGTGAGTGATAAAAAGGGGCCAAACTACCTTATTCTCTTATTTAAGAGACCTGTACCTTGGGACATTTTCAAAAATTCTTTATAGAAGTCACTAAGAAACTACTTCTGTCCCTAGGAATATAGGTATAATATTTTAAATTGATATTCCTATTAAAAATGAATTTTTAGGGATGAACTTCATTCATCCCATCATTTAACAATGAAGAAATTTCCAGATAAGGTAATAGTCTGTGAGCTCTCTAAGACAAGAAATAGAACTTAACTATCACAATATATAACCTTTTGATCCTGGAACAGGATGAATTAAAAATGATATTGGTTTTGAAAAATATCACAGAGAGTAATAATATGGGATAAATAGGAGACTAGAAAGATGACTTAAAATGCAAATGTAATATTTTTCTGATTTGTTCTTATAGATCTCTTAACTTAGCTGTATTCCCTTGAATTCTAATGTGTCAAAGCTAAATGGTGACAATAGAACCTGATCTTGTTCATTACTACAACTATTAGTCCTATTATACATTCCTTTTCTTTACTTGTGAATAACTGGGACTCCTTCCAAAGAACAGTCTGCTAATAAATTATGTTTCATTCATTTTTTTTTAAATCTCAGCTTCCCAACATTTATCTTGGTTTAATGCATTTAAATGTTGTTCAGTTAGAAAGCCTTAAATAAGATACTTAATAAAAAACATGTTTAGTTGACAATCACATCCTATTTCTCCTAGTCTTTATCTATACTGAGTTTGATACCATTTAAAACAAGTGATCTTAAAGGTGCACCTCTATCAGTAGAGATCAACAGTTAACAGAATATTTTTATTGCTGTTTCTGTCACCTTTATGCACTGTTTTGTTTGGGGTATTTTTTCTGGTACCAAAGTAATTTTTTTGAGGAAAATGGCAAAGAACCAAATATTTGTATTTTTTTTGAAAACTAATGCAGTTGGAAATAAGAAATGAAAACTCCCATATTTGAAATCTCATATCCCAAATGAATTGATTAATATGCAAAAGGTTTTGATTTTTTTCCTTTATTCATGCCTTCTCTCTCTCTTGCTCTGCCTCCCACCTCCAAAGCTTCTGATATATCATTTTACTGTACGTTTGTCCTTTACTTTAGATCTGTTAGACAAGTGTCTAGTTTAGAGACAGCAGCCTGTGAGTGTGAAAAGGGGCCTGCTCCTGCTGCTAAGCTGCTTCAGTCGTGTCCTGCTCTGTGCGACCCCATAGACGGCAGCCCATCAGGCTCCCCGGTCCCTGGGATTCTCCAGGCAAGAACACTGGAGTGGGGTGCCATTTCCTTCTCCAATGCATGAAAGTGAAAAGTGAAAGTGAAGTCCCTCAGTCGTGTCTGACTCTTAGTGACCTCATGGACTGCAGCCTACCAGGCTCCTCCGTCCATGGATTTTCCATGCAAGAGTACTGGAGTGGGGTGCCACTGCCTTCTCCGTACTATTATGTTGCATGTATAAATGTTTCTCTGTCATTTGGGCACTATAATGCTATCATCAGTAATTCAGAGTATTATTTTCGGCAATCTATGCCTTACTAAATGATTAATAATAAGGATGATCATGCCAAGAAAAGTATCATCACATATTGCTACATGTATAGATAGCTCTCTTTGGAGACGGGAAAAATTAATAGGGGGGAGGGGCTAAAGAAGATTAGATAACTGAGTGCTTGCAAAATCAATCTTCACATTCACAGTGGATTAATAGGTAAAGTCACTAACATTTCCACACACATGCTGTCACTTTTTTAAAAATTTGGTGCTTACTTATATTTGCTTATTTATTTGTTGTCTTATAATTGACACACAATATTGTGTAAGTTTAAAGTGTACAACATAATGGTTGGATATATTTATATATTGCCATATGATTACCACTGTCATGCTGTTACTTTTCAGGTAAACAAGAGAGAGCTGATTGGGGCGAGTTTATGTATATTTATGTAAATATTCTTGTATGTGTATGTGTACAAGTATATTTAAGTCATGATAAACATAAACCTTAAGCTAATCACTGTTCTTATGATTTCAGATGACTCTTCATTAGCAATTACAAATTTAATTTGTAAAGGCCAGGTCTGAGCCGGCAGTGTATTCGTATGAGTAGGTATAAGACAATAGAAACTATGACAGTGGCGGTGAATGAGTAGTATATACCCAACGGTGTTGGAATTCAAACTCTTAAAACCTAACACGCTAGCTAAATAAAATAACTAAAGAGTCGCCATATATTCTACTTTATAATAATTTTCCCCCTTAACTTTTCAACTTTCCTATGGTTTCTATTTTCTTTTTACATGGTTCGTAGCTTTTCAAAAGTCTGTGTTAACACCTGATATTTGTATTTATTTTTAAAACCCGTTAGAGGTATACAATACTATTCAGGCTGAAAGAAAAGGGAAAACAGGCCAATTTTAATAAGAACATTAACTCTCTTTGACTCCATTGACTCCATTTAGTGAGCTGGAAATTAACTGAATAAGAAGCCAGCTTCCATTATCTTTACACCTCTAAACATAACATCAAACTTTAATAAATGTGGGCTCAGATAGTAAGAGAATTAAATGCAAGGCCCTAAGGGCAGAGGTTGCTAGGAATGTGCTTCTAATAGAGTTTCACCTGGGATTCAATCAAATATTTAGTGAGAGTGGCTGAAAGAAAGGTAGTGTGCTGAAAGCTGTGTGGGAGACAGAAATGAATACGACACAGTTTTTGTCCTCTAGAATGTCATGATCAATGGCAGCTAACACATTTCGCCTCAAGTGTGGGGTGTATGTGGTGGTGAGGGAGCTCCCTCCCCTTTCTCCTCCAGCCCCTACAAAGCTGTTCATATTTGTACAGTCCTATCACGCTTTCCCTGTTCCGTAGGACGAAGCATCTTTTTTTCCTTTTCTTGGCCAATACCTCTGCATGTGCCCTTGATCCCATATTCTCCCTCTCTCTTCTTAGGAATGGTGCTGTAAATCAATGGTCAACGAGCCTTTTCTGTAATAGTCCAGATAATAAATATTTGAGGCTCTTTTCAAGACATGGTCTTTGTTGCAACTATTCAGCCCTGTTGTTGCAATGCTAATGCTGCTAGAGACAGTATGTAGATAAATCAATGTGTCTGTGTTCCAATACAATCTTATATATGGACACTGAAAGTTGAAATTTTTATGAGTCATGAAATGTTATGTTTCTTTTTTCCAATTATTAAAAAATGTTAGAACATTCTATGAGCAAATACAGTAAGTAGCAGGTCAAACTTGACTCTCAACCATAGTTTGCTGACCTCTGCTATGAATAATGGCCATTCTTCCATATCTTCAACCATTCCTTTTCTACTTTCTTCCTTTTAGCCTATAATCGCACTAAGGAGAATATAAAAAATATTTAGCAATGACTCTGGATACTGACTGATGACTCTAGATTCTTACCAATCAGAACAGGGAAATCTGCCTCTCATATCTAATAGGAGCCATAAGCGACTAGTGAATAATTTTGATGTGTTTAGGACAAATACCAACCCAGAACACACCTCATTTCATTTGAAAAATCAAACAAAGCACATTTTGCACTGCCATCTTGATATTGGTCTACTCTCTTTATACCCAATATTTTTGAAAATTATTGTAATTTATCATCTCTCATCTATCTTCAATAAGGCATCTGTTTCCATCATTCCTTTAAAACTGGCCTTTCCAGAAGAAACTTTCTCTTCTTAATTTTTCAGCCCTTTTTATGTGCTCAATTTCTGTCACTTGTATTAAATACCTCTAGGCATCTTCTACTTTTCCAGCTTCTGATTCTTGGTTGCCATGGCAGGTTCCCCTTCATCCAGCCCTCTTTTCTGCAACCATTCCCACCTGGTATTCCCCAGCATTCCCCACCCACTTCTCCTTGTTCCCTGTTTTGCCTTGGCAGTCTGATTCATTCTTAGGGTTTCATTTTCACTTTTTTTGCAGATGACCTCTATGTTATATCTCTGACCTTGGACTTCAGAGTCATTTCATCCCTTGGATTTCCCTGAGGTGTCTCCAAAGTCACTGTGTCAGACAACGAACCTGTAGACGTTCCCACCAGACTTGCTTCTCTCTCACATTCCATATCTTAGTCCAGCAACACCACCCGTGTTGCTGAAGCCAAGAAACGTAGAATCATTCTCAATGTTTTCCTGCCCTTACACCTAATTCCACTTAACTAAGCACTGACTTCTCCATCAAATGTTTCTTAATTCTTGCCCCTCTAGCCACATCCCAACTATGGCTGCCTTTGCCCAGGCTTTCTCACTGAGCTGGACCACTGTGCTTGTCTAGTCCCTGCTCTCCCTTTTTATACCTGCCATGAGGTGGGCCACACCATGTAACCAAAGAAACCACCCTCTCCACTAACCTCCTAAGTGACTCACTATTAGGATACTTAGCATGGCCCCCAGACCCTCCACCATATAGATTCTGCTTCCTGCCTCAGGAAGCCTCTTACTTTCTATCAAATCCTATATGTTTTATTTCCATCCCACTAATAGGGGATATTAGTGAGATATTATAATGCCCTATTATATAATGTAATCCTATACCTCCATGTCTTTGAACATGTTATTCCTATCAAAAATATCTCCTCTTTTCTCCTCTGCCTAGTCCTACTTATTTATTCAGCCTCTGAATTCATAAGACTGCTCTAAGAGCCTTTCCTCATGGTTTTCATTTTATTTTTCAGTTTCTATTGAAAGTACGACTTCTCTTTTCTCTAACTATTTCAGCTTCACTATTACCAAACAGGTAAAGTATGGATAGTCATTGTCATTGCTCTCCTACTCCAGTAACTGGTAAACAGGTCTAGGTGAAGACTGCCTGGCAAGGCACGGGATTTAGAGTGTCTGGGTTCTGTTCCCAGCATCACAGCTCATTGCTCTATGGTTTGGGATTTACACTTTCTAAGCCTCATATTTAAAATGGAAACTCAAGTCATTCATGAAAAAAATACCTTTGGGACACAGATTATGTTTCCGGCATTTTTCTAGGCACAGAAAAAATTCTCATCAAGGAAATTCCATTTTAGTAGACATAAGGGAAGGAGGGGGGAAAGAAAATAAATAGATAATAAGAAAATAACGAAAATATACACTCTAACAAATGGGAAGTGCACAGGGCAGAGGGAGTACAGCGACAGGAGGGCGGAGGAAGACGGGAAATTTCAGGCAGTCATTTGGCAAAGCCTCACTGAGACGCGATATTTGAGCAGAGACCGAAGGAGGTGAGCCATGAGCGTATCTACAGTGAAGAGAACTCCAGGGAGAGAGAAATAGCAACTACACAAGATCTGGCCTATTCCATAAATAACAAGGAGGCAAGAACGCTGGAAAAGAGTGAGCAAGGGAAGGAGAGAGGAGGAGACAAGTTATGGGGGCGGTGGTCACGCGGTATCAGAAGAGACAGTACTATCATTTGCAGCCTCTTGTAAGGACTTTGAGTGAAATAGCCACTCGGGGATCTTGAGCAGAAAAGCAGATGATCTGAATAAGGTTAAAGATGACTCTGGTAACTGTGTTGAAAATATATCATGGGAGAGGAAGGCTAGACAGAGGGCCATTTTGGAGGCTGTTAGCAATGAAGCAGATGAAAAATGATGGAGGTTTGAATCAAGTGAAGGTGATAAGACATGGTTTATTTTGAACACATTTTGGAGTAGCGGAAAAAAAAAAAGACTTGCTGGATTTGGGGTGTGGGAAAAGAGAGGAGACAACCTTGACTCCAAGGATTGTCACCTGTGCAATTACAAAGAGGGTGTTAGTGCTTTTACTGGGAAATCCTGCAAAAATTTCCCAAGGAATAAGAATAGGAGTTTAGGTTAGATAAAAATAACTTTGAGTTGTCTATTATCTATTTAAGTGAAAAATTCAGATAGATAGTTCTATCTATCTATCAGCTGAATTTTATGGAAGGTCTTTAAGCTCAAGATTAACGTTTTCCAGTGAACAAATTATATACATAAAGCCTCTAGATTGTAGATAAAAAAGAGAGGCAGTCTGAGAACTGAGTCCTGTGCACTCTAGTATTTAGCTACTGGGGAAATGAGGAATAAGCAGCAAAGGAAAGTGAGAAGAGCCAGCAGACATGACAAAAAGAAACTTATGAGTGTAGCAAAGTAAAGAAGGTAAAATAATAAAACAAGACAGTGCACAAGAGGAAGTGATCAGCTTTCTCCAAAGCTACTGATGGGTCAGGTAAGTGAAAGACTGAGAATTCAATTTTATTTTATTATATTTAGAAACTCAAAGGCCACTGTGACCTTGATAAGCAGCTTTGATGAAGTGGTAGGGGCAATGCGTGACCAGAGAGTGCAAATAACTCTTTCAAGGAGTTTTGCTAAGTACGTGGATAGTAATGAGGCATAGATGGAAGGTGATGTGAAAGAAAAGAGACTTCACTTTTAAAGAAAAAAAAAAAAGGCATACTTACATGCTGATAGAACTGATATAGTAGAGGGAGATACTGATGATATGGGAACGAAGAGTAAATATCAGAGTAATTTCTTTGGATAGGCAACAAAAAATGAGATCTCATGTATACACTGAGTGTCTGGCCTTGGATAGCAACACGAACAGTTCATCCATAGTGACAAAGATTAACGGAAGGTAGAGCTATGGAGGAGAGCCTGCACCATTTCTCTTCTGCTTCTATTTCTCAGGGAAGTAGTAAACAAGATCATAAGCTGATCACAAAGATGTCAGAAAGAGGTGTTAGAAATTTATTGTAAGAAGAGAAAGAATGTCTTTTGAACTCGAAGGAACTTAGTGAACCTGGAGAATATGACAGAATTAGTGACTACCAGCAAAGCTCAGTTGAAATTAGTAGTTATAAGTTTAAATAGAAGTAAATCAGTACAGTTGTACATGTTCCTCCAACCACGTTCAACTGGAAATAGGTTTGAAACAAGCAGTGTTAGGTTGAACCTGGGGTCGAATCATGCCAGGAATGTACTATAAAGTGGAAGAGATGAGCAAAGGGAGTTGAGGATAAACTTAAGGAAGTGATTATAATAATGAGCAATGTAATCTAGTTTATTACTGTGGTGTTGGAGAAGACTCTTGCGAGTCCCTTGGACTGCAAGGAGATCCAACCAGTCCATCGTAAAGGAGATCAGTCCTGGGTGTTCACTGGAAAGACTGATGTTGAAGCTGAAACTCCAATACTTTGGCCACCTGATGCAAAGAGCTGACTCATTTGAAAAGACCCTGATGCTGGGAAAGATTGAGGGAAGGAGGAGAAGGGGATGATGGAGGATGAGATGGTTGGATGGCATCACTGACTCAATGGACATGGTTTGGGTAGACTCCAGGAGTTGTTGATGGACAGGGAGGCCTGGCGTGCTGCAGTTCATGGGGTCACAAAGAGTTGGACACGACTGAACAACTGAACTGAACTGAATCTAGTTTATTTGGGGAAAAAAGGAAGACGTGAGTATAAAGGTGGTGAGATCCATGCATGGTAAGTCCCTAAGAAGTTGAAGAATTACAAGATTCATATTACTAGAGGGAGAAAGCAAGTAAGACAGGAGGTAGTTAGAGAATGGTGATCACAGAAGAGTTCCACTGAGATTGAGATCATGGAAGGGCTACAATTTATTAGATATGAAAAGCTGTATGGTATATATACAGAGAGAAAGCAAAACATAAAGTTATTGGAGAAGGTAGTCAGAAATCTACCACTGGAAGGTTTATCTGCCTGGACATTGATATAACCAAGAATTAGGTTATGAAGATATGATGTTAGCGAGTCTAACAATAAGACAGTGAAATTTTCAGTGAAGGAAGGAGTGATAGGGGGTTTGTAGATAGCTGTATATAGAGATATTGATAGCTTGTGCCTTTTAGGTTGCTGAGGCTTAAAGAAGATATGCATATAAGGTGATTTCCAGAGTACTAGTCCATAGTGAATTCAGAAATATTGATTTTTATTATCCTATCAAATCCATAGCTGACAACTATGTTGCCAACACCAAAGCCTATCTCACCTTAACATTGGCTGATGGAGGATAAGTAGTATACTAAAACGGATGGTTAGTTTTCTCTCTAGATTACTAATAGAGATGGCTGTAGGAGTCTGAAGGGAATGGGCCTAGGAGCACAGGAAGTAGAATTTCTGTGATATGATGATTTTGGTAATATATTAATCAGAAATTCCATGAGGTCATAATTTACTTATTTGCATAAAAACGAATAGCTCTTTTCTCTTTTAATTAAATTTCCATTTGAGCCACTCTGCCCAACATGCTTATAAATGAAAATGTAGGGCAACAGAATGGGTCACAGATTTTGCCAGGACACTGGCCTTCCCAGCAACATGAGTTCTCAATATTTTGGAGGATAGTGTTCTTCATAAAATGTCCGTAAACAAGGATGTAGGCTCCTCCGTTGTTTGTCATCACATCATGAAAATTAATAGGCTAGATTCTTCATTGAAAATAAATATGAATGCTTTTTCCCACTTTCTCTATTTACTGAATTTCTGTACTTCTTTGGAAACTCTTTAAAACCCTCTGCAGATTTCCTTCCATGTATCTGTCTCATGTGAAAACAAGTTGACATTACAGCCTAAAGTTGATTGGACTTCTGAACTTTTTTTTAGAGTAATTTACATATTTTTGTTTTGCTCCCAGATCCAGAATGATAGCCCAATATTTTATGACACATTCACAGAGCTTGCAAATCAGTGAACATTATTTTTACTTTGTTATGAAATGCTACCGTTTAGATTCCTCTGGTAATGCAATTTTGTTCTGCTCCCAGCTTTCTATTTTAGCAACGAACAACCAGAATTAGAAAGAAATCATCATTATCCAGATCTGCAGGGGCTTTTGAAACTGATTTCTGCCATTGCTGGATACACATGAGTGTTTTTAATGTATAATTTCTCTATCTCCATTTGCAATTTAGCACTCAGGGACAACAGAGAAAGAGAAAGATGAGTAGTGGAGAGACAAACAGTGGGAGTCCCACTGTTCACCTGGGTATGGGGGAAGACTAAAAGATTTGGGGGAAAATAGATGAGCACTCTGGAAATACGTTGTGAAGGATACTTCATGTTCTCTTAATGGGAACTACTAAAATGTCTGTTTCAACATCTTTTTGTAGAGTCACACTGGGGTGGGGAGAACTCATAACAGTGTGTCTATCCTAGGGTTCTGAGTGGAGATGAAATGACTAGGGATATTAGCCTGACCTAGCCAGTATGAAACAAGAGCTTCAACACTCGGTAAGAGAATGACCTTGGAATTGCATTGAAAGCTCAGGCAGATTTGGAATCAAAGAAGGAGAGCACAGGAAGGGACTGTGAAAGCTGTGTAGTTCTGGAAGCAGATCATAGAAAAAGGGTAAGAGAAAGTTAGGTAAAAAAAAAAAAAAAGAAAAAAAGGTCTTCGGGATGTGAGGTGGAGAAAGTGGGATTATATGATCAAGTTAAAAATGCAGAGGAACTGTGTTTGAGGAAAAGCTGATCATGATTGTTTCATCAATTAATTGTTCTTGTCAGAGGCCTGCATCCAGGCAGAATGACTGATGAGAAAGCCTTAACCCCCTATGGAATGATGGTGGCCTCTTAAGACATAGCTAGTGAATGTGAGCTGGAGACAGAGAAAGTAGGACAGCAAGGAATGGGGAAGAGTCAGAAGAGCTGGGCTGGATTTTTGCAGGGAAAATGCATCTCTATTAGCCTCAATATAGAAACTTAAAAGGATTTGTGCCCTGACAGTATTCTAGAAAACCACCACGGGTGAATCTTCATTTCTCCTCAGCAGATGAAGCCTTTTCTGGCTTGTTCTGGTGCCAACAGGGAAGATGTAAGCACATTTTAGTTCACATGCATGTGAAACATAAAGCGACTTAGAACAGCTAGAATTATTTGTCCCAGGAAGACAATGACTCTATGAATTCTAAACCATCGGCACTTAATTGAGCTGTTAATACCATTCCTGCTGTATTCAAAATAAATCGTCCACTCTGTCCCCTTGATTTCTCTGTTTCCCACAGGATCACATTATAATTCATCCACAGACTTACTGATGTATTGAATTCTCTCTAAAATAAGACCTTAGTTACAATAATATTCTGCAACGTTAAAATCCCATTTTTCCTTCTTTCAGGCATATCTTTCCTCTTTTCCGTTTTGTTCATGCACCACCAGTGATGTTTGAAAATTTTGTTGATGTTTTCGTAGTGTCTTTTTTTTTTTTTGCCCTCAAATCACTAATAATCATCACCATGGCCTGGGAAGATTGTTTATCCTTTTACCACATCTTTAATTCCCTCCTAAAGCTAGGGTTATTTAGCCAGCTCTTAGAATATTTAAGGTCCTACGCATATAATGACAATTAAATTGCTTAAAAACATGGTATGCTTCCCACTCTAAAATGTTATGACTCTTCAGTGATGAGTAACAGACTGCAGGAAAACCTTTGGGCTGGACTAATGATTTATTTTCCTCTGTACATTCCCAAGGTCATTTTGATGATTATCTCTAGATGTCAATATAACTGTGGAAGGACACATCATCTACAGCGTATAGACTTCAGAAAACTGAAAGATCCTTTAGGCAGCCGTAACGATGAATCTTTATTGTCCTCTAGAGCCTGTGTGGCCTTGCAGGGGATTTTAATAGGGAGAAAAAAATATGGTCTCTATCTTCTTGTCTTGCTGGATTTTGTCACATTTCCCACCCCTTCAATTCTTCCCAGCTTGAGTGCTGGTGAGGAGGTGTATCTTTTAGCAATTTTGTGAAGATTTAAATAGAATAACATGGAAAGAAAATGTACCAGTTCACTGAGAACAATAATATTACATGTAATTGAGAGCTATCATATTTAAACTTAAATTACAGTTGAGTAACTAGAGTGTATTTCTTAAGCAAAGCAAAAAAACTGACTCTAGCATAGAAAACCTCAGAGCTTTCTATGCCAGAGGCCAAGCTCTATAGCAGCCTAGTTTCATAAGCAGACAGTTGCTATTAACTTGGATTAATTGACTATAAGTGTAAACTTTCAAACTGGTCCCTTAAGTTTAAATGTACATTTATTACCCTAACTTTCAATTCTTCCAAACAAATCTGTAGTTTATAGTTGTGAACCTTGGAAAAGCCATGTATTTTTACATTGAAAAATTGAGAAGTATTTCTGGTACTTCCCAGATTTAATAGGACTCTGAGATGAAGACTTCATAAAAATGCAGTTTCTATTAGCTCAGATTATAAATAGAATCATCTCCACAATATGAAACACCAGCTCAAAATTATTCCTTCAGGCAATCTCAATGTAACTAAAAGCAGATTAAATAGCCAGATTCAAAGAATTCAAGAATTCAAAAGTAGTTTCCCTTAAGTAAGTCATAAAACTCTTTACTAGTCTATGTATATACATTCAGTGTGTGTATATGTGTGTATCTCCTCAGTAAAAAAATATATATAAATATATATATATATAACCTCAGTAAAACAATTACCAAAAAAGTTGAAAGGATGGGAATGTAAGTAATGAGAAAATATTTTTAAAAGTGAATTCTCTCTTTATTTAGACTGGAATAGAAATTTCTAAAGAAGTAGTTTTGAAAAATACCATTAATATGTGTTATATTAATTTTTGACATAATTCTGTCTAAATCTTCTATTTAAAGAGTATCTTGTCCATGATGGATTCTTCACAGAAATATTGAGATACCATGATTAAATATGATTTCTTAATGTCACTTAAAAAAAACAATGCTATTGGTAGTTTTTATGTGCTTGCTCATGTTTACACTTCTCAATTTTTAGGATATATAACTTTTCCAAACAATTTAGATGCCTTTTTCTTGAAAATAATAAATGTTAAGACTTAATATGAAGCGCTTATGTTTTATGTCACAATATTAAAGTCTTGTTTGCTATCTTTGTGATAAGACACAAAGACTTTTGGTTATATATTTATAACTAAATATATATATATTTAAATTATAGCATGTGAAAATAACATTATTTCCTATGTAAATCTAGTTATAAGGTAAATATAGTTATATGGAATAGTTTGGATAATTCAAATTCAAGACTATTTATTGGGCAGTTTGCCACGTGTCAGGCAGTAATGTCATTTAATCCTCAGCGTATCTTGGAGAGGTCTATGTTACTAATCCCAGTTTACATTTGAGGAGGAGAGAAGTAGTTCTTAATGTCAGACTATTAATAAATAGCAGAAATGGGACTCTAATCATGTCTTCATAACCAAAGACTGTGTTTTATTTGTGATACTTTGGGAAAAGCAAAGTTCTGTGATTAATTATTCCCAGTGCATACTTTGAAGGAATTTTCACTTCATTATTGCTTAAGTAGGTTTTCTCCGTGGATCTGAACTGGCTTCCCCAGTGGCTCAGAGAGGAAAGAATCTGCCTGCAGTGCAGAGACCTGGGTTTGATTCCTTGGTTGGGAAGATCCCTTGGAGAAGGAAATGGCAACCTACTCCAGTGTTCTTACCTGGAAAATCCCATGGACAGATGAGCTTGGCGGGCTATAGTCTATGAGGTCACAAAGAGTTGGACACGACTGAGCGACTAACACACACACACTCCGTGGGTCTGAATACCAAAATAATAAGGCAATTGTTGAGGAAATAACTTAGCAAACCAAAAAATTAGCTTGTGCAGCAGCAGGGCTGAACATGAAGTTTTGAGTTCCATATCATACTTTTCTAGGCATTTGTGTGCTTTACCATGAGTGTGCATTATTTTCATAATAAAAACAAAATAAATTACAATTTAAAATACTTGCAGTTTAAAAACAATATGCACTAATATATTTAATTAATTTTGTAAACTGGCATGCTATAAAATAATATAAAAAATATATATCCACCTAAACATTGATAGTGGTAACCTCTGGATTGTTATTGTTAAGAGATTTTAACATTTTTCTTAAGTGTATTCTTAATAGTTTTTTTTAATAGTTTCCTGCACATCTGGATTTTATTTTTCTTATCATTATCATGACTTACTTTTATAGTAAAAAAATACACAAAAAGAAATATGCTTTTTATTTTGAAAATAATTATCTGCGCACATACTCTTATTTCCTGGGTAAAGTTTGACTACCCTTTGGACTATTTCAGTCAAATCTAAAAGCAAAAATCATTGAGAAACTGGGAGTATTGTGAATTCTAGGCAGGTACTTCATAGAAAAAAGAAACACTAACTGTCAATATACATATGAAAAGATCCTCAACCTCTCTAATAATCAGGGAAAGGAAAATTAAAACCCAGAGATAGCAACAAAGCACACACACTAGATTGGCAGATTTCAAGACTGATGATATTCTATGCTGGCAAAGGGATGTGATAGCAGGCTTTTGCCCACTTCATTGCAGAGACAGGTTTTTTTTTTGTTCAGTAATTTGGCACTGTCAGAATTTTTGAATGTCCAACTCTTTTGACCAGCAATTCTACGTCTAGGAGCATATTCTCTGGACATACATAGGTGCTTTCTATAGCACTATTTGTAACAGTGAAAAATTGAAAAGAATTTCAAACATCTTTCCAAATGGAAATAGTTAAATGAGTAATGACACATTCATAACATGGGGTGCTCTGCAGATGTAAAAATGAGCGTGGTTCCTATGTATGTTCCAAAGCGGAGAACACCAAGGTAATGTTTTTACCATACACAGAAAAAGGCTTAAAAGAAGATATGTCTTTGACTCTGTTTATCAATTAGAAGAAAGGAGATAAAAAAACTTTAATTTTTACTTAATATATTGAATATTATTTGAAAAGATTTTCACAACGCTTACTAACATACTTCAAATTTTTAAAAAATCACAATATAGTTAAAATAATCCCGGATACCTATCCAATGAATTAAATTCTGTAGTTTAAGTCAGTTAGAATTCCATCTTTGAAAAAAAGGTATGTAATTTGCTTTCTGCTTTATAGTGTTTTCCAGGGTCTCAAACTATAAATGGGTTTCAACTATGGGCTCCTTCTCTTCTCCCACCTTCACCCAGGAGGAAAGTTATGTGCCTGTCAGGAAAAGCAATTTGGCTACACAGTATTACTTGAGGGAAATTTTCTGAACCCAATAAAACTGTGCTCCACATTGCTTAAAAAGCTACTAACTAGATGTCCAGCAGCAGATGAATGGATAAGAAAGCCATGGCACATATACAGAATGGAATATTACTCAGCTGTGAAAAAGAATGCATTTGAATCAGTTCTAATGAGGTGGATGAAACTGGAGCCTATTATACAGAGTAAAGTAAGTCAGAAAAACACCAATACAGTATATTAACACATATATATGGAATTTAGGAAGATGGTAATGATGACCTTATATGCGAGACAGCAAAAGAGACACAGATGTAAAGAACAGACTTTTGGACTCTGTGGGAGAAGGCGAGGGTGGGATGATTTGAGAGAATAGCAGGCAAACATGTATATTATCATATGTGAAATAGATTGGCAGTCCAGGTTCGATGCATGAGACAGGGTGCTCAGGGCAGGCGCACTGGGATGACCAGAGGGATGGGATGGGGAGGGAGGTGGGAGGGGGGTTCAGGATGGGGAACACATGTATACTCATGGCTGATTCTTGTGAATGTATGACAAAAACCATACATTTCTGCTTTATTGACTATGCCAAAGCCTTTGACTGTGTGGATCACAATAAACT